>JAJQJQ010000591.1:0-20047 GCA_028622995.1 Panagrolaimus kolymaensis
AAAAACAAATTAGGTTATAACGTCATCATCCAGTTTTACCATTAAAAATTAATAATAAAACAACATAATTCTTACGTATCTTTTATTTTGCTTTTAAAAAATTAATGCAGTTTTAAATTTTAAAAGACTTTAGTTTTGTGATGAAATTAATCCTGTCAGAAGTTTGATCAATTATTTAATTTTTTTACTTTCTTTCTTGACCCCACCCATCTTTTTAAAGCAGTTTTGTACACTCCAAATAAAAAAAAATTTGATTGGCCTTGTTTTAATGTTATCCCACACATTTTCCTATCGCAGTTTTTTTTGCACCTTAATGTGAGTGATATTCAAAACAATCTGATCAGTTATAATATAAAAATATAATATAATTGAGTAAAGGATTCGTCGTCACAGCCATCAATCATCGCAGTTTTATTCTAAAAAATTTAAAATAAAAAACACCCATCCATAGTTAAAATATTTTTAATAAAAAAAAAAGATGTTTGTCACAGTTTTAAAAATTATTTTATCTCTATGAACAAAGTTGATATCCCAGACGCAGTTTGATTGACCCTTATTTTATTGAAACTTCCTTTAAAATACAAATCATTCAATTTTTTTTTGTTTCCCTTGCTGAGGTAATAGATTTCGCAGTTTTTATTATAAATAATTTAAAATCTTTCCATTTCCATTCCAATATTTTTTTTTGCTTCCACTTTGAATTATCATTTTTTATTCTTCTTTTGTCTCCTCCACCACCTTTCATTTTGCATCTTTTTTTTTTTGCAGTTCCACTTTCCCTTGTTTTCCTTCCACTCAGTTAAAAATATAAACAAACATAGAAATAATACCTCATTTTTTTTTCTCTCCTTTCGTTAATTGATACATCCATTTTCCAATCAAACATGCAACTAACTAACCAAAACTAATAAACTTCTGTTTATTGTCGTCGTCGTCGCTGTCGTCGACGTTTTATAACACCACCACCACTGAAAAAACAATAAATAGATTTTTTTTTGCTGATTGTGCAAAAAAAACTTTTGTTCTTTCATTTTTTTTGGTGCTCTTCAATTTTATTTTTCGAGACCTAAAAAGCAAGCACCCGCGGCGCCGGAGATGGCCACAGAGAGAGAGACCAGACCGATTAGTTAGTTTTTTTTTCATTCTCGGTCGGTCGAAAAAAATTTATCATTTATTTTATTTTTTATTTCATGTTCGGCGTCCAGCATTTTTTGTTTTGTTTGTGGGTGAAGCAAGCAACCCTTCGTCTGGCAAGTAAGTTGTTGGCTATTTGCATGATGATAGCCATTGGCCTTTCCGCCTATATTTGAAAAAAAAAAATTCTTGCAGAGTTCAATTTTTTTTCTTCTTCTTGTCAGTCGGGAAATAAAAAAAAAATGGTTGTTGTTTGTGAGAGTGCACTCGTATTATTTTATTTTGCTCGTTCGTTTCTTTTCTTAGAATTTTTTTTTATAAATATATAATAAAAAAAAAAGCTTGAATGCTAGCGAGCGAGAAAGCAAGCGAGTAGTGTGGTGCCTCTCTCCTAGCTGCTAGCTGCTGACTTTGGGAAAAATAGCAGAAGAAAGAGAGAAAAAGAAAGTTGTTTTTGTTATGGAAAAAAAAAGATGCTAGCTGCTTGCTTGCTTTTATTTTTTGCTTTTCCTTTCTTATTTTTGCTCTCGGTCTTACTATTATTCCTTGGCAGACGCTAAAACATCGAAAAGGATGGTGGTGGGTGTTGCCTTTCGGCTGAATAGTACGATGTCGATTTTGTGCCAAAAAAAGAAAAGAAAGAATGAAAAAAGCCTCGCCGCTGGCTGCCGCCAGCCAGCCAACGGCAAAACTAGACTTGGCACATAGCCCATTTGGCAATGTTCCGTGCCAGTCGTCTATCGTCTATAATAGACGCAGCTTAAAAAAGGAATACATACTTTCTAAATGCGCTGTTTTTTTTTTTTTTCAAGTTTAAAATAGGATTTTTTTTCTTTATAATTATTATTTTATTTATTTCAAAATCGCCTTTTTCATTATTATATTATGGAACAATTTCGTAACTTCTGAGAAGGAGGATACTTTACAGTTTTTTAAAATTTATTCGCAATAACAAATATTAAACAGTTTTTTTTACTCTTCTTTGAGTCTCATTCACCAAAACTCAGTTTTCATTTCTCTAAAAGTGAATTAGATATTTTGATGAAGCGAATTTTGATTTATTCATTAGACCCTAATCGAATATTTTTGGATTAATTATAAAATTTATGAACTATTTTATAATTCAGTTTAAAAATTTCTAAGTTAAAAAGAACCAATTGTTCACTTAGTAATCAGTTTTAATATCTTTTTCTTTTGGTATCCGTCCATCCATCTTCCAAGTTCAAACAATCCCTTCAACCCAACCTTTTTTTCCAATTAAATTTCATTAGAAATCTTTAATTATTTATTTTTTATTATTACAATTACAATTTTAAAATTTTTGTAATGTCTTCTCATTTTTTTCCTTCGTTCATTTTGATATTATATGCGAAGGGGGGGGGGGGGGGGGCGAATTTTAATATAAGAATGTTGATGTGTTTTTTTTAATTTATTTATTATTGAGACAGTGAGGATGTCAGTTAGAGAGAAAGTGAGAGGAGGAAACCCGAAATGTGAATTACATATGCGCTTTTTTATATATAAATATAAATAATGACGCAGGTGACCCGGACACAAAAAGTATGCTGGCTAAAAGGCTTCCCTCCTCTTCTCTATTTTATTTTTTACTATTTTACTATTTTCTTTTTTTGCTTTTTATTTTTTTTTATTTCTTCGAAGAAAAAAAATAATATTAGTCGTCTATGCGCTCACTTGCTGCCGCCGCCGCCACTTTACGAACGTAAAATAAAAAAAGCACGCAAGCAAGCAAGTAGACGCAACGAAATGCAAGAAGAAGAAAAAAAAATATATAATAAAAGTTGTTGTTGGCTTTCGTCCATTTTTTTTTCTATTTCATTTTATTTTACGTTTGTTTGTGTGCGGCGTCGTACACGCTTCGGAGTGATACTGAGAAAAACAAGAAATTAATTGAAAAGAAGAGCACAAAAAAAAATCGTGTACATATGTCTGTATGCTTTTTGTCTGTCCGTGTGTTACTTACTTTTGGCTATTTTATAATAAAAAAATAAAAAAAGGAAATCTTGGCAATCTGCCAAACCGCCCTCGGACATATTATATATGCATCCATCTCCAACTAAATAAAAATGAATGTGTTGTTTGTGCAGAACAACTTTTTTTAATACTTTTACATACGCGAGCAAAATTCTAACAAACAACACTCAGGAGGCAGTCGGCTGCTGCTTCTTTTTTTTCTTTTCCAAGTGGTTGTAAGTTGTTGTAATAATAGTTCATACACTTTAGGTAGAATGAGAGAGAAGCAGAGAAGAGAGAGAGGCAGCGGCGTGATTGTGCTAATTTATTTTTGTGAGAGGTTCGTGACAGATGTACATGCGAATGTTCGGAAGACTCATTTGCACACACACACACACTCGCTGCATTCGAAAAAAAAAAGAAGTGCATCCTACTTTTCTTTCTCACTGGCTGGATGGTAGCGGGTGGCTGCGACATGGCTTAGTTCCACATGGCGCGGTTGGTTTGTTTTTGTGACGACGACGACGACTACCTTCTTTCTCCTCTCCCATAGCCTCTCACTTTATTTTTTATTTTTCGTGCCAGCTGCCAATTTTTTTCCTCTTCTTTTTCTTCTTTTTTCTGACAGACCGTCACTTTTTTTTCTTCGCCTCGCTTCGTAAAATGGAATGAAATGAAATTCTTTTAATATTACGTTTTTTTTATTATTATTTGTTCGTCGTTGTTGTTGTTCAACTACATTTTTTTACTTTCGTCAAATAAAAAGAAACGTAAAAATTAAAAACTTTTATAGTATTTTTAGGTTTAAAAGCTGCGCCTTTTTTTAATATTCTCAACAGTTTTAAAAAAAACCTAATTTTATTTTAAAAATTTTAACTTTCCTTTTATTTCCATTTTTTTGCACCAAAAAGCTTTTTTCCCTTCCCTTCCATCTTGTTCAGTTTTTTAAAAATAATGACCGCTTTTAAAAACATATTTTTTTATTTGCAAAAATAAATTTATGTATGTTTGTGTGTCATTTTCTATTTATTTATTTTTACATCATTTTTCTTCAAAAGAAAAAGATAAATGAAAAATGGACATACATACATATCTTTTTTATTCATTCCTTTGGGGAAGAGAAAAGAAATGTCTCTTGAGCAACCGGCGGCGACCATCGGCGATGGTGGTAGTGGTAGTGGTCAGTCATGGTTGTTGTTTCGTCCATCATCGTTACTTCTTTCTTTTTGTTGAAAAAAAGAAAGAAGAGAATTAAAATAAAGAATTGGTTTTATTGATTGAGTTTTTTTGTTGGACTAACTTACTAAAAGAAAAATAGTTTTAAAATTAAAGTGATTGAGTTGCTGAAGTCTCATGCCATTAATCAGTTTTATCTTTAAAAGTGTTTTATTTGTGCATTTGAGTGTCACAAATAATTTGATGCTTACAGTTTTTTGCTATTTGATGGACGAAAAAAGAGTTTCACATCTTAAACTCTTTGTGTTTTGGCTGTTTTTTTTTGCACAGTTTTTTTTTTTAATATTTAACTCTATGTCTCACACATATTTCTCTCATTGTACAGTTTTTTTCTTCTTATTTAAATCAACCCTGATTCATTCATCTTCACCCTAGACTTTATTGTCTCTACAGTTTTTAAAAAAATCATATTTTTTCTCCTCGGCTCTCTGGGCTTTAAGAAGCTACAGTTTATGTTCCATTTAAATTTCCCAACCGATACCATATCCGCTACATTCCTAAATAATCAATCTTCAGTTACTTCAAATTTTTAAAGATTTTTTAGAAACTAAAGAATATGATAACAATTTTTCTCCATTATTTATAGTTTCATATTTTTTAATTACCTTTTGATCTCTCGTAAATTTTTTTGGACTCCAGTTAAAAAATAATTCATGCTTTTCTGTGAATTCAGTGACTCTCTCGAAGATTTTGATAAACTCAGTTTTTTTATTATCTAATTTGTAAATCCTTATTAAAGACAGTTTAAACCTTTTTTATTATTAATTATAAATAACTCAGAATCTCTCGCAAAGATTGTATGTTAGACAGTTTTACTTATGTCTATTTAAATTCCAAGCAAATTCATCATTTTCCTCATTTTTTTCTTCACCTTTTCCTATTACTCTGCAGTTTTAACTTTTTTATATTTTGTTGATTCATATTTCATTTTACTTTATTTTTTTTAAAACTTTTGATGATTATGTTTTTTCTTTTCATTTTCATATGACTCAACTCAACTTAACTTTTAACTCGTGTGTTATTCGATGATTTTTTACGTTCCACGCGTTTTATTTTTAGATCGTTTTCGAACGAATTTTGTTTTTTTTTAATTTTGCAAAGTCATTATTTTTCTTACTAAATTTGACAAATTTTTAGACAATGATTCATTCGACTTTGGCGCTCACTATCATTAAATATTTTTAGCTGTTTTTTATTTTATATTTTATTTGACATTATGTCATCACATAAAAATGATAATGTAAGTTGTTACTCATCGTTTTTTTTGTTGTTTGACTAAACAATTAATAGGCGTAGAATTTTTTCCTATTTATCACCATCAAAAATGAATAAAGAAATAAATAAAACCCCCGCAATTCTTTATTCTTGCAAAAAAAAAAAAGCAAAAGAAAAATAAAGAGAAAAGAAAGGAGTGGTTTTTTTTTAAATAGAATTGGTATAAATATGAGTGCTCAAAATATGAATTTTTTTATCCAGTTTTTAAATAACCTAAAATATGAATCCAATCCATTATAGCCCAGTTTAAAAAATTATTTTGTTATTAACAGTTTTTTAAAATATTCATGAATATTTAAGTTTCCATATTGCTTTACCCCCCGTTTAAAAAACTTATTGAAGTGTACATTACAAAATTCCCAATTGTAACTATTTTTAAATTTTTGAAACTTTAACTACCGCCTTTATGGGTTCGCTACAGTTTAGAATAAAGTCAATCCCTTCCAAATTGATCCGTGAATATTCAAATTCCTTACCCCGCCTTAAAAAAAGTGTCCAGCTTAAAGTTGAAAAAAAAAAATGCCGTTTTTTGGTTTTCGTTAAAGAATATGGAATTACAGCTTTCTTGTTTTAGAAAAGCTCAATTATTATTTACTTTTTAAATAGGACCGTGGAATCGCTGTTTTTTTTAATTTCTAATACTCGTTTAAAAAATATCGCAGTTTTGAACCAAAAATTATTTATACTATCTAAATTTCAGTTTTTTTTATTTCTTTTAACTAATATAAATTTAATTTTCAGTTTTCATCAATCACACTGCCAAGCAGAGCGTTCCATTAAGCCGATGAGTCTCATAATGCGGGTGCTTAAAATTAAACTTTCCCTTTTTTTCCCTTCCTCCCTCTCTCTTCAATAATATTAAATAATTATGTTATGTGTGTATTCCTTTCCATTATTATTATTTCAACACAAAATTCAACCGAGAAGCCTGTTAACGCAGTTTTAATTATTACAATATTTTAAATATTATCAATCAAGAAAATCAAAAAAACAAGGATACATAACACAATATTTTATTCCCCATTAAAACTTCGACCACAAATATCTAAAACAAAATCAAAAGAATTATTATTCGTGCAATGCTTCATTTTTTATTTATTTCATTCTTCCTTCCTTTTTATTACTTTCATAAACCAGAAAATGATGGAAACAGTTTCAAAGACTTACCAAAAATTTGCTCCATGCTCCAGTTAAAAAAAAAGCTATATTTAATTATTTTATTTAAATATTTCTACAACAAATTCAACTTTCAAAAATTATTCAACAAATAAATGAACGGTAAAAAATATTATTTATTTCTCTGTGAATGGAATTATTAAAAAAAGAAAAGAAATGGAAGAAATAAAAATGAAAACAATTCCCTTTTCTAATCTCTCTCTAAAATTAAAATTATGACCTCCAATTTATGTAAATTTTCGTCTCAATACCCTTCTTTTTTTTTCTTAAAAATGATTTTATATGTGTAAAAAAATTCTACCCAAATTCGAATGTCTTTCAATCCATTTTTTTAATTTTTTCGTAAATACTTTTTTAATTCAAAACTTTTTGCCAATGTCAAAGTTTCAAAAAAAAATATACATAATTCAGTCGTCAAAAAAAAATAATTTTTATCTTTGATAATTTTTATTTTAAAACTTCTGATATTTATTATTACTTTTTTTTGATTTTGACCAGTCAAGCACCGATCTGCACGGGTTTTTGCAACTACAGGTCGAAGATACTCACTCTTTTTTTTGTTTTTTATTCATTCATTTTTTTTTTCTTTAACAAAAATTAATTTACTTTTTTTCGATATAAAAAAAAATTCTTTCAATTTTTTTAAATTAATTCTAAAACTTTCAAATTTTCTTTTCTAAATTTTTCTTTTTTTGAGATCTTCGACCAGCGGAGGCTTGACCGGTCCTTTCGACAAAGTTTGCAAAAAACACTTTTTTTAATTTTTATTTTTGAATTAAAACTATCTTCTTTTTTTTAAAATATAAATTAAACAAAGAATCTATTTTTTATTATTAATATTTTATTTATCCTGGTGTTTAACAAAAAAAAAAAAAAAAACAACCACCCCATTGCTTTCTTTCTTTTTTTCGTAAAAGTATGGGTTATTTTTTTTTTGTTTGAGATATTTTTTTTAGTTGACATTTGCCTTCATGGAATCCGTCAACTTTCTCAGGGCATTTCCGATTTTTCCTTTTGTTTGTTGTTAATTTTAAAAATTCAAAAACCTTTTTATTTCTGTATTTTTAAGTTTTTCATATAATTTTTTTGGTTTTTGGATTTTATTTTATATGCAAACAAAGAAAATCGATGACGAAATCTTTCAACAACAACAAAAAATCTCGAGATAATCATTTTTTTTATGAATCCTTCTACCATATTTTTGGGATAAATATTATTATTTTCCCTTCAAACCTTAATTTATAAAAATCATGATATCTCGAAAGAGTCCATGAAGGCAATGCTGCTTTTCTGTATTCTTCAACTTTTATCTCTCTCAAAAAAATTACCTATTATTTTATTTATTTCTAAGTTTTTCTAAATTTGTTCGTTTTAAAAGCGTCTTTCATTCACCAAGAAAAAAAATTTTGTTTATAAGAAAAATTAAACTTTTTTTTGTTTGATTTATTTTGTTAGAAAACTTTTTTTCTCTCCTTTTTTTCGATCTTATGAAATTTATTTTAATATTTTAATTGTATTTTTTTTTATATAAACGCAGCTTTTTTGGATTATCTTTATTTTTGTATTTTCTTTTTTATTTTCGCTTTCTCCAGCACTCCACTGCCATGCAAACTTTGCGTGTTGTCTTGTCTCAACCATCGCGCATGCGCATAGTTATTTTTTCCTTTTACCCTTCCAATCCTTCCCTCTCTCTTCCTTTAATCCTTATTTTTTTTTGTTTTCCCCAAAAAATCCTTAACAATTAATTTTATTTTTATTACTAATATTCTTTTTTTCTTTTTTGAATTCTTAAAATTTGTAAAAAAAATAAATAATAACCTTCAAACCTAAAAAATAAAATATTTTTTCCTTTTTGTATTAATTAATTATGGTAAAACTCTATTTTTTTTTCTTTAAATTTTTTTAGTTGTGTCCAAACGCTCTTTCTTTATAATTGTATGGTAATTTTTTTTAAATTATTTAAATCACATAGAAGCCCATCGCTCTTTTTTATATTCTTTTTTTTCATTTTCGTAAAATTGTGTCGTCTTTCTTTTTTCCATTCTTTTTTTCTTTATAATTTTCTTAATAAATAAAAAGTTTGTAAGGTTATGGAGTTTTTCGTTTTGTAAATGCTTCTTTTATATATATTAAAATATAATGCTTTGACGATCACGAATAAAGTTTGTATGGCTTAATAATCATTATGTAAATTATAATTATACAAACATGAAAATAATGGAAACATTTTAATAATCATCAATCAAGCAAGGCTAAAATGTCATACCACAGTTAACACAAAAAAATAGGTTATTTTTGCGCCAAACTGCAAGAGCACCAATAATTTAGTAATTATTATTATCAAAAATACAAATAAGTAAAATAAATGTCAAAATGTAAAAGTCAAAAGCTAAAGATTTTTTTGTATAATAAAATTAATCAAATAAATAAATATTTTAAACAGCAACGATAAAAAAAAGTTGGGCGAACGTAATTAACTCAAAGCCAACGAGAAAAAAAAGGAGCATGATTATCAACAACCAAAAAATATATTGCAAAAATGAAAAATTACACAAAAAACGCGATATATAAAGGAATAATCCATTTTCGTTACTGTAAAAAACAGAAGTTTGGGGATTTTGGCAATTTGTGATGAATCTGCTTTCTAAAAATTTTTTTTGAAGCTTGAATTTATTTTTCATTGTTTCTTTCTTTCTTTCATGCTGCTGAATCCTCTTCTTCTCATCATCAAAATAGTTAAAATATAAACTTAAATAGCTTAAAATTATGTCTAGTGGGAAGGCTAAGAAAGGAAGATCGAATCAACCAATCCTGTTGAAGCTCCGAATATTAATAAATCATCTCAAAATGGATCAACAAGTATGTTCACATCTGTCATTGTTTCATTTGCATTTTAATATTGTTTTTTCTAATTCTTACTCTTATTTTTAGGTAAAGAAAATAACCCTCCTCCTCAAAAGCTTGCAAAAATCATCCATCAGAAGCGTCAAAAGTTTTTGGACGAGCCGCAACTATTTGATTATTATGTTGTCATTGATTTTGAATGCACTTGTTGGGTAGACGACGAAGAATGCAACCTTGGTGAAGCTGCTGATAAACCGATTATTGGAAAAGAAAATGTTGAAACAAAGGAATTGCCAAAAAGAAAACCTCAAGAAATCATTGAATTTCCAGCTGTTCTTATCGATACTAAGAATGGACTTATTGTTGACACCTTCCAAGAATATGTTAAGCCTAAGCTTTATCCTATACTTAGTGAATTTTGTACAGAATTTACTGGTAAGTCTAATTTGTTAAGCCATGCCTAAATATCTGTAAACTTTTTCAGGAATTACTCAACATGTTGTGGATAATGGGAAATCTTTCGAAAAAGTTCTCAATCTCTTTCTTAAATGGTTAAACAAGCATGGTCTCAATGATCCTACAAAATATCTCATAATCACTGATGGAAGTTTTGATATTAGAGATTTCCTTAATGCTAGCTTGGTTATTCATAATCTTCCATTTCCGCATCAACTAAGAACTTTTGCTGATCTCAAATTTTTATTTAATCAATTGTACCCTCGAAAATCTGCTGCATTGATTAGAATGCTAAAATTGTTTAATATTGAATTTGAAGGACGACAACATTGTGGTCTTGATGATGCTAAGAATATTGCTGAATTGGTAAAGAAAATGGCACGTAAAATGATTATTGTTCCAACACATCGAATGATTCCACCTGATTTCGTTGATGATGTAAGTTTCATTGAAATGATTTTGGAAGAAACGCATTTTGTTGTTGTAAAACTTTTTCTCACCGTTCTAAACCTTCCTTTTTCAGTACAAATATGCTAGAGAAATCGAATTTTCATGTGATCTTGATCGAAGAGCATTCGCTTATAGCCTTATATATGATGAGGAGCTTTACAAAGATAAATCGTATCTTGAATGTGATGATTGTAAGCAAGGTAGCTGTAATGCAACGAAGTTTTACAAATATTAACTATGTTTATTTTTATGTTTCTTATTTTTTTGTTGTTGTTTGAATAAACATTTTTTGAATGTTTCCATAAAAAATCGTCTCTTTACCAATAGCATAATGTGCAGGAAGTAAACAAACCCCGAAAGGGAGTACGAATAAATTGTATTTTACCTTTTTTTTGTTATTCCATTTTTAGCTGTTGCAATTTTCAAGAATAAAGAGTTTATGGAAATTGAAGCCATTCTTTTACCGTATAACATCGAGTAACTTTAAGGACCAAAAAAAAGAAGATAAGTTTATCATAAAAAAAATTCATAATCAAATGAAAGCATTGATTGTTAAAGAATGTTTGCACAATTGATAAGAATTAAAAAATGCAATCGCAGCAAAAACTCCAACATCGTCGTCATTGCTTTTGAATGTCGTTGTTGGTGCGTCTTTTTTCTGTTAACATCTCTTTTAGTTGTCCTATTTCGTTAAGGACAAACAACAACAACAACGACAACACTAATAACAACAATCAAAAAGGGAAGCCCTCCACTCCAATCAATCGTTATGAAGAAACATTCTTTTCTTTCTTCTTCTTTTTTATGGTCCAACAAAAAGTACTAACAACCAACAAGCAACCACCAGCCGATTTTTAAAGACAAAAAAGCAACGAAAGAAAAAAGTGCATTGAGTTATAAATTTATTTATTATATATATTTTAGTGTATGCTTGTTTTTATGTTTGTATAAAGAATTAAAAAATTAATTATGTTATTATTTACCGGTAGTTCCGCTACTTTTACCCTTCAATTACTTTTATTTAACAATTTTTTGCCATTCAGAAAAAATTATGAAATTATTGAACGATTTTTTGTTTTCATAAATTTTTCATAAAAAAAAAATTCAAACAGTTCCGTAAAGTTTTTTTCGTGGTGAAAGTCTTTCTTTCCCTTCTTTCACAAACCTTCGCTCTCTGTTTTTTTTGTTGCTTTCAATGTCAAAAAAGAACCCGATTTCGTAAACTCTCTTTTATTTTAGTCTTTCAATCTTTTAAATAAAGTTTTTTTAATTCAAAAAAATAAAAGCGAGCTGCTTTGCTGCAGTTGATTTATAATTATGCCTGAAAATCCTTATTGCTCATCCGATCGATTATTTCGATCTATTATTGAACAAGATGGTGTTTTTTATCGATCTCAACAACGTGGTGAAGCTGAATTTACTTCTGATGAAAAACATGAAATGCTGAAAGAATTATATTCTCGAAACCCTGCCATATTTCTTCAACGTTATCATTCTTTTATATCTCCATGTAAGTTGTTTTTTTAACCTTATTAACGATCTTGGGAAGTTCTAAAATGGCACAATGATGCTTCACACTTATTTTTTTCTTTCGAAATATTCATTTTCATTAACCCTAAAAAGGTTCTCGTTTTCTATTTTTGTTACTAAACTCCATAAAATTATAGCTTGTGTCCATATTTACATCACCAAGCTCGCTCACTTTTTTTTGTATCGATTAGCTGATTGACACTCATGTTTGCTTCCTTTTTTAGGTTTCGTTGAATTATTTGATGAGAATGATTACGTCACAAATCATTATTTACAACTTATTTCTGCTCGAATGGATGCTAAAATGCCTGGTTCACAAATGGATATCAAAAATAAGAATCAACGATATTTACAACTTTTGAAGCTCAAAGAAGAAGGAGAATATTTTAGTAATGAAAAGATGCGTGAACGTGATCCCATGTTATTTGATGCTATGGTTGGAAGGTTTCTTGATGATTCTGGTATGTACATATATTTTTATGCTTCAAGAGCCTTTTAAAATGTGAGCAAATTGTAAGAACATATGCAATCCTTGCTCCTTATGATGCTTTGTGATTAAACCTTTCAATTTGTAACTCAAAGTTTTAGCTTAATTAGCTTATCATAATGACTTTAACAAGTCCAAACTGCTTCCTTTTTTGCCATTCTCCCTCCCTTTTTGTTACATTTTTATATATTCACATATTTCGTTTTAGAAAAGCTTCAACTTCGTCCTACAGTGGATCGCCCAGAAGGTTCGTGGTCACAAATGATGGAACAATTTGAAGATGAAAACAAAATTTCTCATCGCCGTAAGCGTCAACTTGAAAATGAATGGTCGTTGCCATGTAATTCAGTATGTTTGTTTCATTTCTCTCTTTTCTTTTTCCACCAACATAATTGGCACCTTTTTATCCTTCTTTTTTTTAGAAAGAAACTGCAAGATTTATGTCACATGCTGGTGCAAGAATTACTAGTTTGGATGATTTAGAAACTATTGAAGGCTTGGATGAAGGTGATGAAGAAGCTTTACGTTCAACATATCCAAGGCATTGCTCCAAAGGTGATATCGATTCAATTGTAAAGAAGTTTTCGAAAGACTAATGTTAAAACTGAAGGGTTAGTTTCTAAACGACTTGTATATGTAAAAAGTGAAGTGATTATGTTTTTAGAAAGTACAACATCGTCAAAAGCTTGGGGCGACATTGATGGAATTTCTACGGGTGTATCTCAACTTTCAAAGCAAGAAGATGAAGAGGGATGATATCCATTTTGAAGAAATGTTGGTGAAATGGATGATGATGAAGTGATAGCAGCTGCTGCAGAAGATGCTCATGAATATCCTCAAGAACTTATGAGAACTGAATTGGTATCACTGATGGAGCAACGATTTTTATCTGGAGAAGATGCAGAATTTTATGATTATGAATCTCATGATGCAGCAATGGACAAAATACGTGAAAGAGATTTAGAAGATGCTTATTTTGATGATGTTGAATAACTTGTTATATTTGTTGTATTATTATTATTAGAAACCGTCTTGTCCCATTTTGTTGCTGCTATAGCTTTAACCAAACATGGTTATTTTTACTTTCATCGATAACAATCTTTTCCATTATTTCGCAATTTGTAGTCACTTTTAGCAAGCAAAATGCGAACATAAAAGCAGCGAGGAGGATGGAAAAAAAGGAACACTTTTTTGTTTGTTTCGTAATTTCTAACTTCCAATCAAATTTTAAACCCTTTCTTATTATTTAGTTTAGCTTTATTTTTTAACTTTACTATTAGATTCACCACATTGCCTTACCTCTCAAGTGGCATAAAACTTTGACCAAACACCCTTTTTTTGCTTGACGGTTTATGTGTACATATTGTTGCTATGACTTTTTTGGTTTTGATATTTTTTGAATAAATTTCGAGTTATTTTCTTGTTTCATTCGTGTTGTTTATCGGGTCTTTTACCTGCATAATTACTATCTTATCAATGTCTTTGTGTTTGATTATGTTATTACTAATGTTCAAATTTCAGGTGTAATTGGTAATATTTTCTACAACTGTTCAAGATATGGGTGACTACGCTACTAATGGTGATAATAGCCTCAAATGGCTCTACGTTGGTGAAGACAATAAAATCTATGGTATGTTATCTCTTCATGTTTGGTATCATAGTACACATTTGTTCTGGAGAAGTTACAACTGTAAAGCTTGTAGCGATGAAGAAAAACCAAGTTTGCTTACTTTTAAAGCTCTGTACAATGATTATAATAATGCTCCATTTTCTTACAAAATACTTTAATCTCTTTCATTTTTAGGTCATTTCACTAGTACCGACATGCAAAAATGGTATACAACTGGATACTTTGGTGATCGTCAATTGATTAGAAGTACTGAAGATGATGACTTCCATAGTCTTGGTGATTATGTCACATGTGCAATGGTTCACCATTCCTTTCTGAAGGATATTCCTCGTATAATCAAGCTGAATTATATGATGGAACTCACGTCAACAAACAACTCCAATTCCAATGAATCTTCCAATGGCTCAACAAATGATGATTCCACCAAATGTCTCTTCTCAAGGTTATGCTCCATCACTTTTTATCAATCCTAATTCAGCAAACATGGCAAATTATTCATATCCTTTATTGATGGTACCACTGGTATGGGAACGTATGATGAAAGTCAAATTGCATATCAACAAGAAAGTTATGGTATTAATGAACGTGATAATCCATCTTCCTCTTCTGTTAGTGAAACACCTGATAGTGAACGATGCTTACATGTAAGATAATTTTACTTCGTTAGTTTGCTTTACTAACTCTCTTGTTTTTTAGATGATGGAAGATATGCGAGTTACGATGCAAACCTTTGATAAATCTGTTGGCACTGAAGATGCTCCATGGCTTGCTCGAAAAGTTGATGCAGCAACTGATGCACATGTTTTTGATTCAAATTGTGTTGATTCTTCTGCACAAACTGTTGTTCAAACTGTATGTTTTCTTTTCTAATATTCTTTACGTCCCATTTTATTTATTCTTTCAGATTCGTGCTAATCAAGTTGGTCGTCTGCTCAAAGAAACTTACTGGTATCCAATATTATATTCGTTAATGAAAAAGCATCGTCACTCATCAATGGTTTCTTCCTTTGTTTCATAGTTTTTTAATACCTACGTTTTATTGTTGTTATGTTTATTATCTTTTTGCTTCTTTCTATTGTTTCATTTTTCAACCATTGGGAAAACGGTTATATTGTATTGTAGTAGGTACACCTTTTTTGTAACTCCATACTTGGCATATTGTAGTTTATTCTTCCTTTCATTCACCTTTTTTTTATTGTATGTAATTTACCCGTGCCTTTCTATTGTCTTTTTGAACTTTCCTTGACCCTTTTTCCTTTGTAAAGGCTCAAATTTTTGTCAAGCTTAATATTTGTTTATTATCTTGCTTCACATTGTTCTTGTTCTTTTGTTAAATAATTTGTTTATATCACATCTTTCTTGTTGTTCAGTTCCTGTGAAAAAAAAATTATTTTGTAAAATTTTGTAAACTATAGTCTTTATTATTATTAAAAAATATGGTATCCTTTGATGGGACCTATTTCCTTTTTCTGATATTATAAATCTTTTTTTTGGTTATCTTTGTTTAGTAAGGATAAAATAATTTTTTGTATACCAAAGCGAATAACACACGATCGGCACATAACAGATAAATGCAATAGTTTCATTGAAAGCGAAAAAAGTTGTTAAATGGAAACAAAAAGACAGACAGTAATTTCATGTTTAGCCTTGCTCAAACTCTAATAAAAACACTCGAGAATTAACCAAAGCAAAAAGCTACATTAAAAAACTGTGTTCGAACTTTCTTGACGAGTTTATCGCAAACTTTTTGACATAAAGCAACAACACAATGAAGATTATCAAACGTTCAGTGGTGTATTTAGCCTTCTGGAAATCATTGTACTGCTTTTTATTTTTGACTCTTTCTGCATGCAATTCATTGAAGCTTCAACAAAAGATTGTGATTATAAGGCGACAAAAAAGGGATTTTTGATAACCAAAACCGAATAAAAGCTAATGAAAAAAAACCTAACATAAAACAACCCTCCAAAATTTAAGGATGTGGTTCATGCACTTATCAATTCCACTTTCATTTGGTTGTTGTTTCATAGCTTCACAATATCAGAAGTTTCAATAAACAAAGTTAATTTTAAGTTTACAAACGTTGATACCAAAAAGTATGCTTCATATTTAAACTTTTAAAATTGGTAATCTTGCTCGCATCTTGATTATGAGCATTTTGGACACTCATCATCACATGTTTTCTTTTTCTGTTAAATTTCGATGTAAATAAATCTTCAAAAGATAAATAAATTCAAGACACATAAACTACATACAGTAAAAATTGTGTTAAAGCAAAGTTTATTGAAACAAACGTACGAAACTATATAAATGAAAAATGTACATAAAAACAAATACACGTTATTTACTTGAAGATAATGTTGAAATTATTCACAAATTTTTTGTTCAATTCTTACGAGAAATCAGATTGTTTGGGAGTTCATTGTTCTTTAGCTACTTGATCGTCTATTGTATACAGCTAATTCACCTTTCGTTGAAGCATTATCAGCAGCACAAATTCCAAGTTCTCCTTCAAACAACTATATCGATGAATGATTTTCAATTAGCCATGCTAAATATGGTTGAAGTGATGAAGTAGCGATGTATTGTGGACCATTAAAAAGTGAATTGAGAATAAACCACATATCACCGAATCGTCGAAGAGTAAACCAATGTTGAGTTTTGTTAATAATGAAAGCATGCGCATTTCTAAAAGTTAACCGAATAAAGAAACGACCATGGAAAATGAAGATAACTTACTCAGGTTGAAACATATAATGAGTATAATTTGGTTTATTTATGTTTTCCAGATTCAAATTTCGAGATAAAAGAGCCATTTGTAATACTTGTATTGAATAAAATCCAGATTCGGATCCATTTTCACTTCGAAATTTGTGTGATGGTATTTCAGCGAGTTCCATTTCTTGTTGATCCAATCTTTCAACAAAACGAGCAAAATGTGAAGCATTGAAACGCATGACTTTGAAGAAGCATATTCAATGCATGTTGGCCACACATTAGATCACGTTGCTAAAAATGTAAGTATTAAATAAGGTTTCACTCCGAGGTTGAGACAATTTCCATTGCAAAAATGAAACATACTTTTTCAAAGTAAATAGATTTTCTTCCTAATACTTCCCATCGGTCGTCTTCTTCTTTTTTATTTCTATCACCCACAGCAACATTGGAGGAACTTGAAGATGAAAATTTGTTGAGTCCTGTAATTTGGAATAAAGGTGATAAAAACAAACAAAGAAAATCAACTGTACCATTACGTTGTTGAACATTCGCTGATTTTTGTTGAATTGATTCTTGCGTTTTTCATGGTTCGAAACATCGTTAAAGGCATTTGAAAGAGTAAGTGATGCTATTTTGCTGAAAAATGAAGTTGGTTATTACAAAGATAATAGGATAAAATGGTTAAACACTTACATATTAATATCTGTAGAGTGTTCTGGATAATGACCATTTCCATTAGTATCAACTGCTACTATTTTACCCTTTTGGAACGCAGACAGTGCTTTATTGATTGAAAGAGAATCCAGTGCTTCAACAGATCCTTAAAGTCGGGTGATAAGTACCCTTCGATAGGAGTAGGTTTAACGGCAGCTTTCTTTTCTAATTCCGGAACATCTTGTATGTTAGGAACACGTTCGTACTAAAACATTGGTAAAGATAATGCGAAATATCCCATTTAATGAAACTTACAATAAATTGATTAGCTTTCAGAATTTTTTGCAAATTTTTAGCTGCCTCACGTAAGATTGGAAAATGATCATCATACACAGAAGATTTCATTTGATTATGAAGTTTTACAGCTTCCATCACACGACAAATTTGTTCACCAGCTTTCCCTTCAATTTCGCACAGTGTAGAAGCATGAAAGTGTGCAGAGATTCAAAGCCCTTTAGCTTTAGTTGAAACAGTGGTAATCCATTCTTTATCAAATATTCCTTTCGCCTCATTTTTTGCCAGCATTGAAAGAGCATCTTTATAAAATTGAGAGCCTTGATCAGCTATTTTGATGAGAACATTGATTTCCATGTTAGCTAAAAAAGTTTATGTCTAAATGAACAAATTAAAAAAAACTTACATCGCACTGCTTTCAAATAAGCACATTCTTGAGCTTGAGCAAGCATGATACATGACAGTATGGATAAGGTATAACTATTAAAATCAGGTGTTAGTTCATGTAAAGTCATATCAAAAATGTTTTCTTGAAGATATTTGAAAACACCAGAAGCTTTTTGAAACAATTTAGTTGCAATCTTGAGATGTTCTTCAGAATATGATTGATATGAAGCTATTATTGACATCACAGCTCCACAATTGAAAAGGACACATACACGTTCAAAAGCACTGTCATCGATAGCTAAAATCCACCAAGGGTAAAAAGAATGAATGTGAAAAACTTACTCAAATCCTTTCGTTTATCAAAAGCATCCCGCCATTTGAAATCTACAGTATTCAAATAAGGTGTCATAGGAAGCGCCTTTTGAATAGCACAAAGTTGATCATAATACCTGAAAAGAATTACATAAGTAAATATTAAGCAAACAATATTAACTATTTCCATACCTTTCAATCAATGCAGCGATTGTTCCGTTTTATAGAAGTTTTGGTTATTACAGCATGCTTGATTTCTCATTTGATTCAGTTCTTTTAATGCATCATCCACTTCCATTTGTCTTGAAAAAGGTCTAACTCCATTGATTCAATAAATGGTCGAAGAGCTTTAACGAAATCAACATTATTGGTTTTCTTTAATGGCACAGCTAAGAATTTTACAGCAACCATATCTGAAACAAACAAATGAGTATGGTAAACCAATCAACAAACAATAATCAAAGAAAATGAGAACACACGAATGAACGAAAAAAAGAATGAAAGAAGCGCGCGCGGCATAAAAATACTGTGAAAGATGAATGAAACAAATGAATTTTTTGAGATTTCCATTATGCAAATTCTTCATTTTTGCCTATGTACATATGTATTTTATTATGAGTATTAGTTATTTTTCATGTGGCAGAGATTGGGTTTGCGAATCAAAAAAAGTTATTTGGATTTTGGAAGCAGCAACAATAATACTCGTTTTTATTTTAAAAAAATGCAATGAAAACTTTGTTTTTTTTCATGCAATTTGCAATCTTTATTTTTTTTTACTGTACGCTTCTCTCTTCTTTTTCTGTGTAAGATTCAATGCACTTTTAACTTTTAAAAATTATGTATGTACGTCAAAGAAAAATAAAAGCAACGAACGAACAACGACATTTGGTTAAATTTCAATTCCATCTGTCAAATTTATGTTTTTATCTTTTTTTTCAAATTTATTTTTTGTGGTTGGTCATCTTTTTTGATTGATTTTGATTTTGCTATGATTACTTATGTATTTAATTTTTTGAATCATCTATCTATCTTTTTCTATTCCCCCGAATTTTTTTGATCTCTTCCTTTTTTTTCTTTTGCTTTGAAAAACTATGTACATAAATAATTTTAACCAGATGTTGTTGTTGGTTAGTAAAATAAAAGCTTTTTATGATTTGAGTCATTTTATTATTTCCTTTTTTTTCTTCAATAAAAACACTTGTTGAAACAATTTATTTGATTTTTACTTTTGCCTTTGCTTTTGCATTTGTTGATTTTAAATTTTTTGGAAGTTAGTTGCTTTTACTATATTGTTTTGTTGCTGCTTGGCTTTGTAATTTAGAAAAAAATAAAAGACCCTCTTGATTTGGTATTCATGCTTTCGAGAATATTTTTAACTTGAATTTTTCAAGAAAAAAAAGCGATGGAAAAAAATGTAGAGTATTTTCTTTTTCTTCGAAAGTTTTCGTTAAATTTCCTTTTAGTGTTTGAAACAAAAGAATGTTTGAGGAAGG
>JAJQJQ010000592.1:0-20047 GCA_028622995.1 Panagrolaimus kolymaensis
TCTGAAAATAAAAGAAACCCTGAATCAACAAAAAAATTAAAAGCTATGGATTTTTTTTATTAATTCTTTGCTAAATATTTGTCACAAGCTTTTCGGCGTGATGATGCTTTTCAAGAAGCAATCCAACGAAATAGTAAGCTTTTCTTCCGGCGTGATGATGCTTTTCAAGAAGCAATCCACCGAAATAGTAATGTCAGTTATTAAATCAGGCAATGTCTGAAATTATAAAAAACCCTCATTCAACCAAAAATAAAAAACTATGGAATTTTTTTATTATTCTTTACTAAATATTTGTCACAAGCTTTTCGGCGTGATGATGCTTTTCAAGAAGCATTCCAACGAAATAGTAAGCTTTTCGGCGTGATGATGCTTTTCAAGAAGCAATCCAACGAAATAGTAAGCTTTTCGGCGTGATGATGCTTTTCAAGAAGCAATCCACCGAAATAGTAAGCTTTTCGGCGTGATGATGCTTTTCAAGAAGCAATCCACCGAAATAGTAATGTCAGTTATTAAATCAGGCAAAGTCTGAAATTATAAAAACCCCTCATTCAACCAAAAAATAAAAAAACTATGGAATTTTTTTATTATTCTTTTACTAAATATTTGTCACAAGCTTTTCGGCGTGATGATGCTTTTCAAGAAGCATTCCAACGAAATAGTAAGCTTTTCGGCGTGATGATGCTTTTCAAGAAGCAATCCAACGAAATAGTAAGCTTTTCGGCGTGATGATGCTTTTCAAGAAGCATTCCAACGAAATAGTAAGCTTTTCGGCGTGATGATGCTTTTCAAGAAGCATTCCAACGAAATAGTAAGCTTTTCGGCGTGATGATGCATTTCAAAAAGCATTCCACCGAAATAGTAAGCTTTTCGGAATGATGATGCTTTTCAAGAAGCATTCCAACGAAATAGTAAGCTTTTCGGCGTGATGATGCTTTTCAAGAAGCAATCCACCGAAATAGTAATGTCAGTTATTAAATCAGGCAATGTCTGAAAATAAAAGAAACCCTGAATCAACAAAAAAATTAAAAGCTATGGATTTTTTTTATTATTCTTTGCTAAATATTTGTCACAAGCTTTTCGGCGTGATGATGCTTTTCAAGAAGAAATCCACCGAAATAGTAAGCTTTTCGGCGTGATGATGCTTTTCAAGAAGCAATCCACCGAAATAGTAATGTCAGTTATTAAATCAGGCAATGTCTGAAATTATAAAAAACCCTGAATCAACAAAAAAATTAAAAGCTATGGATTTTTTTTATTATTCTTTGCTAAATATTTGTCACAAGCTTTTCGGCGTGATGATGCTTTTCAAGAAGAAATCCACCGAAATAGTAAGCTTTTCGGCGTGATGATGCTTTTCAAGAAGCAATCCACCGAAATAGTAATGTCAGTTATTAAATCAGGCAATGTCTGAAAATAAAAGAAACCCTGAATCAACCAAAAAATAAAAAACTATGGAATTTTTTTATTATTCTTTACTAAATATTTGTCACAAGCTTTTCGGCGTGATGATGCTTTTCAAGAAGAAATCCACCGAAATAGTAAGCTTTTCGGCGTGATGATGCTTTTCAAGAAGCAATCCACCGAAATAGTAATGTCAGTTATTAAATCAGGCAATGTCTGAAAATAAAAGAAACCCTGAATCAACCAAAAAATAAAAAACTATGGAATTTTTTTATTATTCTTTACTAAATATTTGTCACAAGCTTTTCGGCGTGATGATGCATTTCAAGAAGCATTCCAACGAAATTGTAAGCTTTTCGGCGTGATGATGCTTTTCAAGAAGCATTCCAACGAAATAGTAAGCTTTTCGGCGTGATGATGCTTTTCAAGAAGCATTCCAACGAAATAGTAAGCTTTTCGGCGTGATGATGCTTTTCAAGAAGCATTCCAACGAAATAGTAAGCTTTTCGGCGTGATGATGCTTGTCAAGAAGCAATCCACCGAAATAGTAATGTCAGTTATTAAATCAGGCAATGTCCTGAAAATAAAAGAAACCCTGAATCAACAAAAAAAATAAAAGCTATGGATTTTTTTATTATTCTTTGCTAAATATTTGTCACAAGCTTTTCGGCGTGATGATGCTTTTCAAGAAGAATCCACCGAAATAGTAAGCTTTTTCGGCGTGATGATGCTTTTCAAGAAGCAATCCACCGAAATAGTAAGCTTTTCGGCGTGATGATGCTTTTCAAGAAGCAATCCACCGAAATAGTAATGTCAGTTATTAAATCAGGCAAAGTCTGAAATTATAAAAAACCCTCATTCAACCAAAAAATAAAAAACTATGGAATTTTTTTATTATTCTTTACTAAATATTTGTCACAAGCTTTTCGGCGTGATGATGCTTTTCAAGAAGCATTCCACCGAAATAGTAAGCTTTTCGGAATGATGATGCTTTTCAAGAAGCATTCCAACGAAATAGTAAGCTTTTCGGCGTGATGATGCTTTTCAAGAAGCAATCCACCGAAATAGTAATGTCAGTTATTAAATCAGGCAATGTCTGAAAATAAAAGAAACCCTGAATCAACAAAAAAATTAAAAGCTATGGATTTTTTTTATTATTCTTTGCTAAATATTTGTCACAAGCTTTTCGGCGTGATGATGCTTTTCAAGAAGAAATCCACCGAAATAGTAAGCTTTTCGGCGTGATGATGCTTTTCAAGAAGCAATCCACCGAAATAGTAAGCTTTTCGGCGTGATGATGCTTTTCAAGAAGCAATCCACCGAAATAGTAATGTCAGTTATTAAATCAGGCAAAGTCTGAAATTATAAAAAACCCTCATTCAACCAAAAAATAAAAAACTATGGAATTTTTTTATTATTCTTTACTAAATATTTGTCACAAGCTTTTCGGCGTGATGATGCTTTTCAAGAAGCATTCCAACGAAATAGTAAGCTTTTCGGCGTGATGATGCTTTTCAAGAAGCATTCCAACGAAATAGTAAGCTTTTCGGCGTGATGATGCATTTCAAAAAGCATTCCACCGAAATAGTAAGCTTTTCGGAATGATGATGCTTTTCAAGAAGCATTCCAACGAAATAGTAAGTTTTTCGGCGTGATGATGCTTTTCAAGAAGCAATCCACCGAAATAGTAATGTCAGTTATTAAATCAGGCAATGTCTGAAAATAAAAGAAACCCTGAATCAACAAAAAAATTAAAAGCTATGGATTTTTTTTATTATTCTTTACTAAATATTTGTCACAATCTTTTCGGCGTGATGATGCTTTTCAAGAAGCATTCCAACGAAATTGTAAGCTTTTCGGCGTGATGATGCTTTTCAAGAAGAAATCCACCGAAATAGTAAGCTTTTCGGCGTGATGATGCTTTTCAAGAAGCAATCCACCGAAATAGTAATGTCAGTTATTAAATCAGGCAATGTCTGAAATTATAAAAAACCCTCATTCAACCAAAAAATAAAAAACTATGGAATTTTTTTATTATTCTTTACTAAATATTTGTCACAATCTTTTCGGCGTGATGATGCTTTTCAAGAAGCAATCCAACGAAATAGTAAGCTTTTCGGCGTGATGATGCTTTTCAAGAAGCATTCCAACGAAATAGTAAGCTTTTCGGCGTGATGATGCTTTTCAAGAAGCATTCCAACGAAATAGTAAGCTTTTCGGCGTGATGATGCATTTCAAAAAGCATTCCACCGAAATAGTAAGCTTTTCGGAATGATGATGCTTTTCAAGAAGCATTCCAACGAAATAGTAAGCTTTTCGGCGTGATGATGCTTTTCAAGAAGCATTCCAACGAAATTGTAAGCTTTTCGGCGTGATGATGCTTTTCAAGAAGAAATCCACCGAAATAGTAAGCTTTTCGGCGTGATGATGCTTTTCAAGAAGCAATCCACCGAAATAGTAATGTCAGTTATTAAATCAGGCAATGTCTGAAATTATAAAAAACCCTCATTCAACCAAAAAATAAAAAACTATGGAATTTTTTTATTATTCTTTACTAAATATTTGTCACAAGCTTTTCGGCGTGATGATGCTTTTCAAGAAGCAATCCAACGAAATAGTAAGCTTTTCGGCGTGATGATGCTTTTCAAGAAGCATTCCAACGAAATAGTAAGCTTTTCGGCGTGATGATGCATTTCAAGAAGCATTCCAACGAAATTGTAAGCTTTTCGGCGTGATGATGCTTTTCAAGAAGAAATCCACCGAAATAGTAAGCTTTTCGGCGTGATGATGCTTTTCAAGAAGCAATCCACCGAAATAGTAATGTCAGTTAATAAATCAGGCAATGTATGAAATTATAAAAAACCCTCATTCAACCAAAAAATAAAAAACTATGGAATTTTTTTATTATTCTTTACTAAATATTTGTCACAAGCTTTTCGGCGTGATGATGCTTTTCAAGAAGCAATCCAACGAAATAGTAAGCTTTTCGGCGTGATGATGCTTTTCAAGAAGCATTCCAACGAAATAGTAAGCTTTTCGGCGTGATGATGCTTTTCAAGAAGCATTCCAACGAAATAGTAAGCTTTTCGGCGTGATGATGCATTTCAAAAAGCATTCCACCGAAATAGTAAGCTTTTCGGAATGATGATGCTTTTCAAGAAGCATTCCAACGAAATAGTAAGCTTTTCGGCGTGATGATGCTTTTCAAGAAGCATTCCAACGAAATAATAAGCTTTTCGGCGAGATGATGCTTTTCAAGAAGCATTCCAACGAAATTGTAAGCTTTTCGGCGTGATGATGCTTTTCAAGAAGAAATCCACCGAAATAGTAAGCTTTTCGGCGTGATGATGCTTTTCAAGAAGCAATCCACCGAAATAGTAATGTCAGTTAATAAATCAGGCAATGTCTGAAATTATAAAAAACCCTCATTCAACCAAAAAATAAAAAACTATGGAATTTTTTTATTATTCTTTAATAAATATTTGTCACAAGCTTTTCGGCGTGATGATGCTTTTCAAGAAGAAATCCACCGAAATAGTAAGCTTTTCGGCGTGATGATGCTTTTCAAGAAGCAATCCACCGAAATAGTAATGTCAGTTATTAAATCAGGCAATGTCTGAAATTATAAAAAACCCTCATTCAACCAAAAAATAAAAAACTATGGAATTTTTTTATTATTCTTTACTAAATATTTGTCACAAGCTTTTCGGCGTGATGATGCTTTTCAAGAAGCATTCCAACGAAATTGTAAGCTTTTCGGCGTGATGATGCTTTTCAAGAAGAAATCCACCGAAATAGTAAGCTTTTCGGCGTGATGATGCTTTTCAAGAAGCAATCCACCGAAATAGTAATGTCAGTTATTAAATCAGGCAATGTCTGAAATTATAAAAAACCCTCATTCAACCAAAAAATAAAAAACTATGGAATTTTTTTATTATTCTTTAATAAATATTTGTCACAAGCTTTTCGGCGTGATGATGCTTTTCAAGAAGAAATCCACCGAAATAGTAAGCTTTTCGGCGTGATGATGCATTTCAAGAAGCATTCCAACGAAATTGTAAGCTTTTCGGCGTGATGATGCTTTTCAAGAAGAAATCCACCGAAATAGTAAGCTTTTCGGCGTGATGATGCTTTTCAAGAAGCAATCCACCGAAATAGTAAGCTTTTCGGCGTGATGATGCTTTTCAAGAAGCAATCCACCGAAATAGTAATGTCAGTTATTAAATCAGGCAAAGTCTGAAATTATAAAAAACCCTCATTCAACCAAAAAATAAAAAACTATGGAATTTTTTTATTATTCTTTACTAAATATTTGTCACAAGCTTTTCGGCGTGATGATGCTTTTCAAGAAGCATTCCACCGAAATAGTAAGCTTTTCGGAATGATGATGCTTTTCAAGAAGCATTCCAACGAAATAGTAAGCTTTTCGGCGTGATGATGCTTTTCAAGAAGCAATCCACCGAAATAGTAATGTCAGTTATTAAATCAGGCAATGTCTGAAAATAAAAGAAACCCTGAATCAACAAAAAAATTAAAAGCTATGGATTTTTTTTATTATTCTTTGCTAAATATTTGTCACAAGCTTTTCGGCGTGATGATGCTTTTCAAGAAGAAATCCACCGAAATAGTAAGCTTTTCGGCGTGATGATGCTTTTCAAGAAGCAATCCACCGAAATAGTAAGCTTTTCGGCGTGATGATGCTTTTCAAGAAGCAATCCACCGAAATAGTAATGTCAGTTATTAAATCAGGCAAAGTCTGAAATTATAAAAAACCCTCATTCAACCAAAAAATAAAAAACTATGGAATTTTTTTATTATTCTTTACTAAATATTTGTCACAAGCTTTTCGGCGTGATGATGCTTTTCAAGAAGCATTCCAACGAAATAGTAAGCTTTTCGGCGTGATGATGCTTTTCAAGAAGCAATCCAACGAAATAGTAAGCTTTTCGGCGTGATGATGCTTTTCAAGAAGCATTCCAACGAAATAGTAAGCTTTTCGGCGTGATGATGCATTTCAAAAAGCATTCCACCGAAATAGTAAGCTTTTCGGAATGATGATGCTTTTCAAGAAGCATTCCAACGAAATAGTAAGCTTTTCGGCGTGATGATGCTTTTCAAGAAGCAATCCACCGAAATAGTAATGTCAGTTATTAAATCAGGCAATGTCTGAAAATAAAAGAAACCCTGAATCAACAAAAAAATTAAAAGCTATGGATTTTTTTTATTATTCTTTGCTAAATATTTGTCACAAGCTTTTCGGCGTGATGATGCTTTTCAAGAAGAAATCCACCGAAATAGTAAGCTTTTCGGCGTGATGATGCTTTTCAAGAAGCAATCCACCGAAATAGTAATGTCAGTTATTAAATCAGGCAATGTCTGAAATTATAAAAAACCCTGAATCAACAAAAAAATTAAAAGCTATGGATTTTTTTTATTATTCTTTGCTAAATATTTGTCACAAGCTTTTCGGCGTGATGATGCTTTTCAAGAAGAAATCCACCGAAATAGTAAGCTTTTCGGCGTGATGATGCTTTTCAAGAAGCAATCCACCGAAATAGTAATGTCAGTTATTAAATCAGGCAATGTCTGAAAATAAAAGAAACCCTGAATCAACCAAAAAATAAAAAACTATGGAATTTTTTTATTATTCTTTACTAAATATTTGTCACAAGCTTTTCGGCGTGATGATGCTTTTCAAGAAGAAATCCACCGAAATAGTAAGCTTTTCGGCGTGATGATGCTTTTCAAGAAGCAATCCACCGAAATAGTAAGCTTTTCGGCGTGATGATGCTTTTCAAGAAGCATTCCAACGAAATTGTAAGCTTTTCGGCGTGATGATGCTTTTCAAGAAGCATTCCAACGAAATAGTAAGCTTTTCGGCGTGATGATGCTTTTCAAGAAGCATTCCAACGAAATAGTAAGCTTTTCGGCGTGATGATGCTTTTCAAGAAGCATTCCAACGAAATTGTAAGCTTTTCGGCGTGATGATGCTTTTCAAGAAGCATTCCAACGAAATAGTAAGCTTTTCGGCGTGATGATGCTTTTCAAGAAGCATTCCAACGAAATAGTAAGCTTTTCGGCGTGATGATGCTTTTCAAGAAGCATTCCAACGAAATAGTAAGCTTTTCGGCGTGATGATGCTTTTCAAGAAGCATTCCAACGAAATAGTAAGCTTTTCGGCGTGATGATGCTTTTCAAGAAGCATTCCAACGAAATAGTAAGCTTTTCGGCGTGATGATGCTTTTCAAGAAGCAATCCACCGAAATAGTAATGTCAGTTATTAAATCAGGCAATGTCTGAAAATAAAAGAAACCCTGAATCAACAAAAAAATTAAAAGCTATGGATTTTTTTTATTATTCTTTGCTAAATATTTGTCACAAGCTTTTCGGCGTGATGATGCTTTTCAAGAAGAAATCCACCGAAATAGTAAGCTTTTCGGCGTGATGATGCTTTTCAAGAAGCAATCCACCGAAATAGTAATGTCAGTTATTAAATCAGGCAATGTCTGAAAATAAAAGAAACCCTGAATCAACAAAAAAATTAAAAGCTATGGATTTTTTTTATTATTCTTTGCTAAATATTTGTCACAAGCTTTTCGGCGTGATGATGCTTTTCAAGAAGAAATCCACCGAAATAGTAAGCTTTTCGGCGTGATGATGCTTTTCAAGAAGCAATCCACCGAAATAGTAAGCTTTTCGGCGTGATGATGCTTTTCAAGAAGCATTCCAACGAAATTGTAAGCTTTTCGGCGTGATGATGCTTTTCAAGAAGCATTCCAACGAAATAGTAAGCTTTTCGGCGTGATGATGCTTTTCAAGAAGCATTCCAACGAAATAGTAAGCTTTTCGGCGTGATGATGCTTTTCAAGAAGCATTCCAACGAAATAGTAAGCTTTTCGGCGTGATGATGCTTTTCAAGAAGCAATCCACCGAAATAGTAATGTCAGTTATTAAATCAGGCAATGTCTGAAAATAAAAGAAACCCTGAATCAACAAAAAAAATAAAAGCTATGGATTTTTTTTATTATTCTTTGCTAAATATTTGTCACAAGCTTTTCGGCGTGATGATGCTTTTCAAGAAGAAATCCACCGAAATAGTAAGCTTTTCGGCGTGATGATGCTTTTCAAGAAGCAATCCACCGAAATAGTAAGCTTTTCGGCGTGATGATGCTTTTCAAGAAGCAATCCACCGAAATAGTAATGTCAGTTATTAAATCAGGCAAAGTCTGAAATTATAAAAAACCCTCATTCAACCAAAAAATAAAAAACTATGGAATTTTTTTATTATTCTTTACTAAATATTTGTCACAAGCTTTTCGGCGTGATGATGCTTTTCAAGAAGCATTCCACCGAAATAGTAAGCTTTTCGGAATGATGATGCTTTTCAAGAAGCATTCCAACGAAATAGTAAGCTTTTCGGCGTGATGATGCTTTTCAAGAAGCAATCCACCGAAATAGTAATGTCAGTTATTAAATCAGGCAATGTCTGAAAATAAAAGAAACCCTGAATCAACAAAAAAATTAAAAGCTATGGATTTTTTTTATTATTCTTTGCTAAATATTTGTCACAAGCTTTTCGGCGTGATGATGCTTTTCAAGAAGAAATCCACCGAAATAGTAAGCTTTTCGGCGTGATGATGCTTTTCAAGAAGCAATCCACCGAAATAGTAAGCTTTTCGGCGTGATGATGCTTTTCAAGAAGCAATCCACCGAAATAGTAATGTCAGTTATTAAATCAGGCAAAGTCTGAAATTATAAAAAACCCTCATTCAACCAAAAAATAAAAAACTATGGAATTTTTTTATTATTCTTTACTAAATATTTGTCACAAGCTTTTCGGCGTGATGATGCTTTTCAAGAAGCATTCCAACGAAATAGTAAGCTTTTCGGCGTGATGATGCTTTTCAAGAAGCATTCCAACGAAATAGTAAGCTTTTCGGCGTGATGATGCATTTCAAAAAGCATTCCACCGAAATAGTAAGCTTTTCGGAATGATGATGCTTTTCAAGAAGCATTCCAACGAAATAGTAAGTTTTACGGCGTGATGATGCTTTTCAAGAAGCAATCCACCGAAATAGTAATGTCAGTTATTAAATCAGGCAATGTCTGAAAATAAAAGAAACCCTGAATCAACAAAAAAATTAAAAGCTATGGATTTTTTTTATTATTCTTTACTAAATATTTGTCACAATCTTTTCGGCGTGATGATGCTTTTCAAGAAGCATTCCAACGAAATTGTAAGCTTTTCGGCGTGATGATGCTTTTCAAGAAGAAATCCACCGAAATAGTAAGCTTTTCGGCGTGATGATGCTTTTCAAGAAGCAATCCACCGAAATAGTAATGTCAGTTATTAAATCAGGCAATGTCTGAAATTATAAAAAACCCTCATTCAACCAAAAAATAAAAAACTATGGAATTTTTTTATTATTCTTTACTAAATATTTGTCACAATCTTTTCGGCGTGATGATGCTTTTCAAGAAGCAATCCAACGAAATAGTAAGCTTTTCGGCGTGATGATGCTTTTCAAGAAGCATTCCAACGAAATAGTAAGCTTTTCGGCGTGATGATGCTTTTCAAGAAGCATTCCAACGAAATAGTAAGCTTTTCGGCGTGATGATGCATTTCAAAAAGCATTCCACCGAAATAGTAAGCTTTTCGGAATGATGATGCTTTTCAAGAAGCATTCCAACGAAATAGTAAGCTTTTCGGCGTGATGATGCTTTTCAAGAAGCATTCCAACGAAATAGTAAGCTTTTCGGCGAGATGATGCTTTTCAAGAAGCATTCCAACGAAATTGTAAGCTTTTCGGCGTGATGATGCTTTTCAAGAAGAAATCCACCGAAATAGTAAGCTTTTCGGCGTGATGATGCTTTTCAAGAAGCAATCCACCGAAATAGTAATGTCAGTTATTAAATCAGGCAATGTCTGAAATTATAAAAAACCCTCATTCAACCAAAAAATAAAAAACTATGGAATTTTTTTATTATTCTTTACTAAATATTTGTCACAAGCTTTTCGGCGTGATGATGCTTTTCAAGAAGCAATCCAACGAAATAGTAAGCTTTTCGGCGTGATGATGCTTTTCAAGAAGCATTCCAACGAAATAGTAAGCTTTTCGGCGTGATGATGCATTTCAAGAAGCATTCCAACGAAATTGTAAGCTTTTCGGCGTGATGATGCTTTTCAAGAAGAAATCCACCGAAATAGTAAGCTTTTCGGCGTGATGATGCTTTTCAAGAAGCAATCCACCGAAATAGTAATGTCAGTTATTAAATCAGGCAATGTATGAAATTATAAAAAACCCTCATTCAACCAAAAAATAAAAAACTATGGAATTTTTTTATTATTCTTTACTAAATATTTGTCACAAGCTTTTCGGCGTGATGATGCTTTTCAAGAAGCAATCCAACGAAATAGTAAGCTTTTCGGCGTGATGATGCTTTTCAAGAAGCATTCCAACGAAATAGTAAGCTTTTCGGCGTGATGATGCATTTCAAAAAGCATTCCACCGAAATAGTAAGCTTTTCGGAATGATGATGCTTTTCAAGAAGCATTCCAACGAAATAGTAAGCTTTTCGGCGTGATGATGCTTTTCAAGAAGCATTCCAACGAAATAATAAGCTTTTCGGCGTGATGATGCTTTTCAAGAAGCAATCCACCGAAATAGTAATGTCAGTTAATAAATCAGGCAATGTCTGAAATTATAAAAAACCCTCATTCAACCAAAAAATAAAAAACTATGGAATTTTTTTATTATTCTTTAATAAATATTTGTCACAAGCTTTTCGGCGTGATGATGCTTTTCAAGAAGAAATCCACCGAAATAGTAAGCTTTTCGGCGTGATGATGCTTTTCAAGAAGCAATCCACCGAAATAGTAATGTCAGTTATTAAATCAGGCAATGTCTGAAATTATAAAAAACCCTCATTCAACCAAAAAATAAAAAACTATGGAATTTTTTTATTATTCTTTACTAAATATTTGTCACAAGCTTTTCGGCGTGATGATGCTTTTCAAGAAGCAATCCAACGAAATAGTAAGCTTTTCGGCGTGATGATGCTTTTCAAGAAGCATTCCAACGAAATAGTAAGCTTTTCGGCGTGATGATGCATTTCAAGAAGCATTCCAACGAAATTGTAAGCTTTTCGGCGTGATGATGCTTTTCAAGAAGAAATCCACCGAAATAGTAAGCTTTTCGGCGTGATGATGCTTTTCAAGAAGCAATCCACCGAAATAGTAATGTCAGTTATTAAATCAGGCAATGTCTGAAATTATAAAAAACCCTCATTCAACCAAAAAATAAAAAACTATGGAATTTTTTTATTATTCTTTACTAAATATTTGTCACAAGCTTTTCGGCGTGATGATGCTTTTCAAGAAGCAATCCACCGAAATAGTAATGTCAGTTATTAAATCGGGCAATGTCTGAAAATAAAAGAAACCCTTAATCAACAAAAAAATTAAAAGCTATGGATTTTTTTTATTATTCTTTACTTAATATTAGTCACAAGCTTTTCGGCGTGATGATGCTTTTCAAGAAGCATTCCAACGAAATTGTAAGCTTTTCGGCGTGATGATGCTTTTCAAGAAGAAATCCACCGAAATAGTAAGCTTTTCGGCGTGATGATGCTTTTCAAGAAGCAATCCACCGAAATAGTAATGTCAGTTATTAAATCAGGCAATGTCTGAAATTATAAAAAACCCTCATTCAACCAAAAAATAAAAAACTATGGAATTTTTTTATTATTCTTTACTAAATATTTGTCACAAGCTTTTCGGCGTGATGATGCTTTTCAAGAAGCATTCCAACGAAATTGTAAGCTTTTCGGCGTGATGATGCTTTTCAAGAAGAAATCCACCGAAATAGTAAGCTTTTCGGCGTGATGATGCTTTTCAAGAAGCAATCCACCGAAATAGTAATGTCAGTTATTAAATCAGGCAATGTCTGAAATTATAAAAAACCCTCATTCAACCAAAAAATAAAAAACTATGGAATTTTTTTATTATTCTTTACTAAATATTTGTCACAAGCTTTTCGGCGTGATGATGCTTTTCAAGAAGCAATCCAACGAAATAGTAAGCTTTTCGGCGTGATGATGCTTTTCAAGAAGCATTCCAACGAAATAGTAAGCTTTTCGGCGTGATGATGCTTTTCAAGAAGCATTCCAACGAAATAGTAAGCTTTTCGGCGTGATGATGCATTTCAAAAAGCATTCCACCGAAATAGTAAGCTTTTCGGAATGATGATGCTTTTCAAGAAGCATTCCAACGAAATAGTAAGCTTTTCGGCGTGATGATGCTTTTCAAGAAGCATTCCAACGAAATAGTAAGCTTTTCGGCGAGATGATGCTTTTCAAGAAGCATTCCAACGAAATTGTAAGCTTTTCGGCGTGATGATGCTTTTCAAGAAGAAATCCACCGAAATAGTAAGCTTTTCGGCGTGATGATGCTTTTCAAGAAGCAATCCACCGAAATAGTAATGTCAGTTATTAAATCAGGCAATGTCTGAAATTATAAAAAACCCTCATTCAACCAAAAAATAAAAAACTATGGAATTTTTTTATTATTCTTTACTAAATATTTGTCACAAGCTTTTCGGCGTGATGATGCTTTTCAAGAAGCATTCCAACGAAATTGTAAGCTTTTCGGCGTGATGATGCTTTTCAAGAAGAAATCCACCGAAATAGTAAGCTTTTCGGCGTGATGATGCTTTTCAAGAAGCAATCCACCGAAATAGTAATGTCAGTTATTAAATCAGGCAATGTCTGAAATTATAAAAAACCCTCATTCAACCAAAAAATAAAAAACTATGGAATTTTTTTATTATTCTTTAATAAATATTTGTCACAAGCTTTTCGGCGTGATGATGCTTTTCAAGAAGAAATCCACCGAAATAGTAAGCTTTTCGGCGTGATGATGCTTTTCAAGAAGCAATCCACCGAAATAGTAATGTCAGTTATTAAATCAGGCAATGTCTGAAATTATAAAAAACCCTCATTCAACCAAAAAATAAAAAACTATGGAATTTTTTTATTATTCTTTACTAAATATTTGTCACAAGCTTTTCGGCGTGATGATGCTTTTCAAGAAGCAATCCAACGAAATAGTAAGCTTTTCGGCGTGATGATGCTTTTCAAGAAGCATTCCAACGAAATAGTAAGCTTTTCGGCGTGATGATGCATTTCAAGAAGCATTCCAACGAAATTGTAAGCTTTTCGGCGTGATGATGCTTTTCAAGAAGAAATCCACCGAAATAGTAAGCTTTTCGGCGTGATGATGCTTTTCAAGAAGCAATCCACCGAAATAGTAATGTCAGTTATTAAATCAGGCAATGTCTGAAATTATAAAAAACCCTCATTCAACCAAAAAATAAAAAACTATGGAATTTTTTTATTATTCTTTACTAAATATTTGTCACAAGCTTTTCGGCGTGATGATGCTTTTCAAGAAGCAATCCACCGAAATAGTAATGTCAGTTATTAAATCGGGCAATGTCTGAAAATAAAAGAAACCCTTAATCAACAAAAAAATTAAAAGCTATGGATTTTTTTTATTATTCTTTACTTAATATTAGTCACAAGCTTTTCGGCGTGATGATGCTTTTCAAGAAGCATTCCAACGAAATTGTAAGCTTTTCGGCGTGATGATGCTTTTCAAGAAGAAATCCACCGAAATAGTAAGCTTTTCGGCGTGATGATGCTTTTCAAGAAGCAATCCACCGAAATAGTAATGTCAGTTATTAAATCAGGCAATGTCTGAAATTATAAAAAACCCTCATTCAACCAAAAAATAAAAAACTATGGAATTTTTTTATTATTCTTTACTAAATATTTGTCACAAGCTTTTCGGCGTGATGATGCTTTTCAAGAAGCATTCCAACGAAATTGTAAGCTTTTCGGCGTGATGATGCTTTTCAAGAAGAAATCCACCGAAATAGTAAGCTTTTCGGCGTGATGATGCTTTTCAAGAAGCAATCCACCGAAATAGTAATGTCAGTTATTAAATCAGGCAATGTCTGAAATTATAAAAAACCCTCATTCAACCAAAAAATAAAAAACTATGGAATTTTTTTATTATTCTTTACTAAATATTTGTCACAAGCTTTTCGGCGTGATGATGCTTTTCAAGAAGCAATCCAACGAAATAGTAAGCTTTTCGGCGTGATGATGCTTTTCAAGAAGCATTCCAACGAAATAGTAAGCTTTTCGGCGTGATGATGCTTTTCAAGAAGCATTCCAACGAAATAGTAAGCTTTTCGGCGTGATGATGCATTTCAAAAAGCATTCCACCGAAATAGTAAGCTTTTCGGAATGATGATGCTTTTCAAGAAGCATTCCAACGAAATAGTAAGCTTTTCGGCGTGATGATGCTTTTCAAGAAGCATTCCAACGAAATAGTAAGCTTTTCGGCGAGATGATGCTTTTCAAGAAGCATTCCAACGAAATTGTAAGCTTTTCGGCGTGATGATGCTTTTCAAGAAGAAATCCACCGAAATAGTAAGCTTTTCGGCGTGATGATGCTTTTCAAGAAGCAATCCACCGAAATAGTAATGTCAGTTATTAAATCAGGCAATGTCTGAAATTATAAAAAACCCTCATTCAACCAAAAAATAAAAAACTATGGAATTTTTTTATTATTCTTTACTAAATATTTGTCACAAGCTTTTCGGCGTGATGATGCTTTTCAAGAAGCATTCCAACGAAATTGTAAGCTTTTCGGCGTGATGATGCTTTTCAAGAAGAAATCCACCGAAATAGTAAGCTTTTCGGCGTGATGATGCTTTTCAAGAAGCAATCCACCGAAATAGTAATGTCAGTTATTAAATCAGGCAATGTCTGAAATTATAAAAAACCCTCATTCAACCAAAAAATAAAAAACTATGGAATTTTTTTATTATTCTTTACTAAATATTTGTCACAAGCTTTTCGGCGTGATGATGCTTTTCAAGAAGCAATCCAACGAAATAGTAAGCTTTTCGGCGTGATGATGCTTTTCAAGAAGCATTCCAACGAAATAGTAAGCTTTTCGGCGTGATGATGCTTTTCAAGAAGCATTCCAACGAAATAGTAAGCTTTTCGGCGTGATGATGCATTTCAAAAAGCATTCCACCGAAATAGTAAGCTTTTCGGAATGATGATGCTTTTCAAGAAGCATTCCAACGAAATAGTAAGCTTTTCGGCGTGATGATGCTTTTCAAGAAGCATTCCAACGAAATAGTAAGCTTTTCGGCGAGATGATGCTTTCAAGAAGCATTCCAACGAAATTGTAAGCTTTTCGGCGTGATGATGCTTTTCAAGAAGAAATCCACCGAAATAGTAAGCTTTTCGGCGTGATGATGCTTTTCAAGAAGCAATCCACCGAAATAGTAATGTCAGTTATTAAATCAGGCAATGTCTGAAATTATAAAAAACCCTCATTCAACCAAAAAATAAAAAACTATGGAATTTTTTTATTATTCTTTACTAAATATTTGTCACAAGCTTTTCGGCGTGATGATGCTTTTCAAGAAGCATTCCAACGAAATTGTAAGCTTTTCGGCGTGATGATGCTTTTCAAGAAGAAATCCACCGAAATAGTAAGCTTTTCGGCGTGATGATGCTTTTCAAGAAGCAATCCACCGAAATAGTAATGTCAGTTATTAAATCAGGCAATGTCTGAAATTATAAAAAACCCTCATTCAACCAAAAATAAAAAACTATGGAATTTTTTTATTATTCTTTACTAAATATTTGTCACAAGCTTTTCGGCGTGATGATGCTTTTCAAGAAGCATTCCAACGAAATTGTAAGCTTTTCGGCGTGATGATGCTTTTCAAGAAGAAATCCACCGAAATAGTAAGCTTTTCGGCGTGATGATGCTTTTCAAGAAGCATTCCAACGAAATAGTAAGCTTTTCGGCGTGATGATGCTTTTCAAGAAGCATTCCAACGAAATAGTAAGCTTTTCGGCGTGATGATGCATTTCAAAAAGCATTCCACCGAAATAGTAAGCTTTTCGGAATGATGATGCTTTTCAAGAAGCATTCCAACGAAATAGTAAGCTTTTCGGCGTGATGATGCTTTTCAAGAAGCATTCCAACGAAATAGTAAGCTTTTCGGCGAGATGATGCTTTTCAAGAAGCATTCCAACGAAATTGTAAGCTTTTCGGCGTGATGATGCTTTTCAAGAAGAAATCCACCGAAATAGTAAGCTTTTCGGCGTGATGATGCTTTTCAAGAAGCAATCCACCGAAATAGTAATGTCAGTTATTAAATCAGGCAATGTCTGAAATTATAAAAACCCTCATTCAACCAAAAAATAAAAAACTATGGAATTTTTTTATTATTCTTTACTAAATATTTGTCACAAGCTTTTCGGCGTGATGATGCTTTTCAAGAAGCAATCCAACGAAATAGTAAGCTTTTCGGCGTGATGATGCTTTTCAAGAAGCATTCCAACGAAATAGTAAGCTTTTCGGCGTGATGATGCATTTCAAGAAGCATTCCAACGAAATTGTAAGCTTTTCGGCGTGATGATGCTTTTCAAGAAGAAATCCACCGAAATAGTAAGCTTTTCGGCGTGATGATGCTTTTCAAGAAGCAATCCACCGAAATAGTAATGTCAGTTATTAAATCAGGCAATGTATGAAATTATAAAAAACCCTCATTCAACCAAAAAATAAAAAACTATGGAATTTTTTTATTATTCTTTACTAAATATTTGTCACAAGCTTTTCGGCGTGATGATGCTTTTCAAGAAGCAATCCAACGAAATAGTAAGCTTTTCGGCGTGATGATGCTTTTCAAGAAGCATTCCAACGAAATAGTAAGCTTTTCGGCGTGATGATGCTTTTCAAGAAGCATTCCAACGAAATAGTAAGCTTTTCGGCGTGATGATGCATTTCAAAAAGCATTCCACCGAAATAGTAAGCTTTTCGGAATGATGATGCTTTTCAAGAAGCATTCCAACGAAATAGTAAGCTTTTCGGCGTGATGATGCTTTTCAAGAAGCATTCCAACGAAATTGTAAGCTTTTCGGCGTGATGATGCTTTTCAAGAAGAAATCCACCGAAATAGTAAGCTTTTCGGCGTGATGATGCTTTTCAAGAAGCAATCCACCGAAATAGTAATGTCAGTTATTAAATCAGGCAATGTCTGAAATTATAAAAAACCCTCATTCAACCAAAAAATAAAAAACTATGGAATTTTTTTATTATTCTTTACTAAATATTTGTCACAAGCTTTTCGGCGTGATGATGCTTTTCAAGAAGCATTCCAACGAAATTGTAAGCTTTTCGGCGTGATGATGCTTTTCAAGAAGAAATCCACCGAAATAGTAAGCTTTTCGGCGTGATGATGCTTTTCAAGAAGCAATCCACCGAAATAGTAATGTCAGTTATTAAATCAGGCAATGTCTGAAATTATAAAAAACCCTCATTCAACCAAAAAATAAAAAACTATGGAATTTTTTTATTATTCTTTAATAAATATTTGTCACAAGCTTTTCGGCGTGATGATGCTTTTCAAGAAGAAATCCACCGAAATAGTAAGCTTTTCGGCGTGATGATGCTTTTCAAGAAGCATTCCAACGAAATTTGTAAGCTTTTCGGCGTGATGATGCTTTTCAAGAAGAAATCCACCGAAATAGTAAGCTTTTCGGCGTGATGATGCTTTTCAAGAAGCAATCCACCGAAATAGTAATGTCAGTTATTAAATCAGGCAATGTCTGAAATTATAAAAAACCCTCATTCAACCAAAAAATAAAAAACTATGGAATTTTTTTATTATTCTTTACTAAATATTTGTCACAAGCTTTTCGGCGTGATGATGCTTTTCAAGAAGCAATCCAACGAAATAGTAAGCTTTTCGGCGTGATGATGCTTTTCAAGAAGCATTCCAACGAAATAGTAAGCTTTTCGGCGTGATGATGCTTTTCAAGAAGCATTCCAACGAAATAGTAAGCTTTCGGCGTGATGATGCATTTCAAAAAGCATTCCACCGAAATAGTAAGCTTTTCGGAATGATGATGCTTTTCAAGAAGCATTCCAACGAAATAGTAAGCTTTTCGGCGTGATGATGCTTTTCAAGAAGCATTCCAACGAAATAGTAAGCTTTTCGGCGAGATGATGCTTTTCAAGAAGCATTCCAACGAAATTGTAAGCTTTTCGGCGTGATGATGCTTTTCAAGAAGAAATCCACCGAAATAGTAAGCTTTTCGGCGTGATGATGCTTTTCAAGAAGCAATCCACCGAAATAGTAATGTCAGTTATTAAATCAGGCAATGTCTGAAATTATAAAAAACCCTCATTCAACCAAAAAATAAAAAACTATGGAATTTTTTTATTATTCTTTACTAAATATTTGTCACAAGCTTTTCGGCGTGATGATGCTTTTCAAGAAGCATTCCAACGAAATTGTAAGCTTTTCGGCGTGATGATGCTTTTCAAGAAGAAATCCACCGAAATAGTAAGCTTTTCGGCGTGATGATGCTTTTCAAGAAGCAATCCACCGAAATAGTAATGTCAGTTATTAAATCAGGCAATGTCTGAAATTATAAAAAACCCTCATTCAACCAAAAAATAAAAAACTATGGAATTTTTTTATTATTCTTTAATAAATATTTGTCACAAGCTTTTCGGCGTGATGATGCTTTTCAAGAAGAAATCCACCGAAATAGTAAGCTTTTCGGCGTGATGATGCTTTTCAAGAAGCATTCCAACGAAATTGTAAGCTTTTCGGCGTGATGATGCTTTTCAAGAAGAAATCCACCGAATAGTAAGCTTTTCGGCGTGATGATGCTTTTCAAGAAGCAATCCACCGAAATAGTAATGTCAGTTATTAAATCAGGCAATGTCTGAAATTATAAAAAACCCTCATTCAACCAAAAAATAAAAAACTATGGAATTTTTTATTATTCTTTACTAAATATTTGTCACAAGCTTTTCGGCGTGATGATGCTTTTCAAGAAGCAATCCAACGAAATAGTAAGCTTTTCGGCGTGATGATGCTTTTCAAGAAGCATTCCAACGAAATAGTAAGCTTTTCGGCGTGATGATGCTTTTCAAGAAGCATTCCAACGAAATTGTAAGCTTTTCGGCGTGATGATGCTTTTCAAGAAGAAATCCACCGAAATAGTAAGCTTTTCGGCGTGATGATGCTTTTCAAGAAGCAATCCACCGAAATAGTAATGTCAGTTATTAAATCAGGCAATGTCTGAAATTATAAAAAACCCTCATTCAACCAAAAATAAAAAACTATGGAATTTTTTTATTATTCTTTACTAAATATTTGTCACAAGCTTTTCGGCGTGATGATGCTTTTCAAGAAGCAATCCAACGAAATAGTAAGCTTTTCGGCGTGATGATGCTTTTCAAGAAGCATTCCAACGAAATAGTAAGCTTTTCGGCGTGATGATGCTTTTCAAGAAGCATTCCAACGAAATAGTAAGCTTTTCGGCGTGATGATGCTTTTCAAGAAGCAATCCACCGAAATAGTAATGTCAGTTATTAAATCAGGCAATGTCTGAAATTATAAAAAACCCTCATTCAACCAAAAAATAAAAAACTATGGAATTTTTTTATTATTCTTTACTAAATATTTGTCACAAGCTTTTCGGCGTGATGATGCTTTTCAAGAAGCAATCCAACGAAATAGTAAGCTTTTCGGCG
>JAJQJQ010000593.1:0-20034 GCA_028622995.1 Panagrolaimus kolymaensis
TCAAAAATTTTATAAAAATAAAGAAGTTGAGATTTTTAAATTAAAAAACAGATCTATCTTTTCCATAAAAAATATAATAAGCTTTTGTGTTTTGATACTTTATCCATGATTACATTTTTAATGCACATTATATTTTCATTAACAAAAAAAGTTAACCTTGTAGTTAAAAGATAAATATTTTTTAGAAGAGAAATTTTAATATCCAAAAGCTAAAATCTACTATAAACGAGTGGGTGCTACTTCGGGATTGAATCGACGCAACAATTTTTAAAAAATAATTTAGAATAAGTTTTTTACTTTGCCATGATTATGATATTAAACATTCAGAAATTGTGTAAAAAAAGATTTAAAAAATATATTTTCTTAATTTGTGTTTACGGTATTTTTATTTATTGATCAATCATGCCATAGTTCTTTTTCTCGCTTGTGCCTCTAATATCTTTTTTTGCCTTTTCTTCCAAACTTTGCATTAATTTTCATATTCCAAGTGCAGATGTCCTTTTTTTCTCGTACTTTCTTTAGTCCTCTTTGTTGAATTGGACGAACGAAAGAATAGTGAGTGCAAACTCAATGGCAAAGATCAGTCTGCATTTGCGCGGTCAATCGCCGTCGTTCTTCCATCATAAATAAAAAATCCTTTGAATAACCTCTTTTTTTCGATTCATTTTTTATTTTGAATGAGTGTGTGATTGATTCTTCGAGAAAGAATATATATGCCTAACCAAAAATTAAAAAAAAAAACAAAGGACAAAGAAAAGTGATAAACAAAAGAATTTTTTTTTATATTTATAAACCTTGAGTAACTTTAAATTTTGACTATTTTCTTCATTGCATTGAGTTTTGCAATTACTTGTAGCATTTTTTAACCTTTAAAATTGGTTGAGAAAAAATAAAATGTTTGATAAAAATGATTACTATGGAGCTGAAAATACTGAACCTGATGTTTCTGAATCACCATCAGCAACTTTAGGTAGTATTTCTAATGACATCTCTGAAAAATTGGTTGAACCACCAATTTCAAATGAAGTTGAAATGGAAATAGATGAACCCGAAGCAACCCCAGAAAGTCGAAATCCTGAAGATAAATTTAATTTAATCGCTGCAGATGGTACAATTTTTCCAGTATCAGAAAAGATTGTTCGTCAATCGGTTGTTTTCAATGAAATGTTAGGTTAGTTTATTTTTGGTGTTGATTGAAGCTATGATTTAGCGCCAAAAACATTAAAGTAACAAATTGTTTATTTTTTATATATCTAGCTCAATTTTAATCACAATGTATCTTAATTCACCCCATTTTAAGGCCATACCTCATCCTCTTCTTCTTCCACTGAAATAATGGACATTCCAATTAAAAATGTTCCAAGTGAAATTGTTGAAAAAGTTATAGAATTTTGTCGACATTATGAAAATGAAGCTGAACCATATATTCCACCAACAGGTCATCAAGCTTATTTACAATGCCCACCACAAAATGATTGGAGTATTATATTCCTTCAAAAATTAGATACAGAAAAACTTAGACAAATTATGATTGCAGCAAATTATCTAGATATTCCTCGCCTTCTTGATTCTTCATGCTATTTTCTAAGTTTTCCAATTCGAACTAAAACTGTTGAAGAAATCCGCAAATTTTTTATGATTCAAAATGATTATACTAAAGAAGAAGAACAACGTATGGCTTCACAATATTTATGGCATAATGATGATCGATTTCAATAAATTCATTTTTTAATAAAAAATATATTTATTTTTGCCGACAATTTTTGTTGGAACCTTGTCGTTCCACTTTTTTGTTTTGTAATAATTTTTTAATCCCCACATTTTTGCTTCAGTGTGTTTTTTTCTTCATAAATATTACTACAGAAAAAAATTTTTATATTGTACTTCCTTGAACGTTAAAAAATTTTTTAATAAAAAAATGAAATTTAATGAAGCATTCAATTGTCACTAAACATTTCATTCTGAATCGAGTGAGGGAGGTGGTGCCTATTTCCTGTTTACACGAGAAAAGTGTATCAAATAAAAAAAGTTTATGCTTGGAATTCGCCTTCTTTAAAAAAAGGTCAAAAATTGGATATAAAAATTAAAGAAAAATATGTTTTGTTATTTAGAAGGTTTTTATGCTTTTAGAAAAGTTGTCGAAGTGAAAGTTTTATTGTGAAATGTTAAAACCCAATGACCGACTTGCAACTGTAGCCAATGCTTTAAGAGCTTCAACTTCTGAACCTAATTTAAGAAAGAAGCAGTTAACGAGTGGAAATAGTGGGAGTGTTAAAGAAAGGTAAGCTACTAATTTATGACAAATATCATAGTGATGGTTTTCAGCAAGCCTGAAAAATCTTTCAAAGATCCTGGCAAAGTAAAATCCAAGAAAGTTTCACGATCAAATAGCTCAGAATCTTCTGATACAGAAGAAAAAGAATATCTTAAAGCTGAATTAATATTAAAATTTAAAAAATACGATCATTCTTGGTTTAAAGTTAGTTTTTACTATTACCTTAAGTACAACTATGAAAAGCATACTTTTTTGTAGCAAGTAGCCTTATCTCATCCAGAATATTTTATTGATTCTCGTCAATATGTCCATTATGAACGAAGTTCATCCAATTCATCAAGTCGAAATAACAGCTCAAAAGCAACCTCAACAACAAGTTCTAAGCAAGCCATCAACAACAACAAACAATAATTCTTCACGCTCCGGGCATCGTCAACAACTAACACCTGAACCTTTACATGGCTTTGATAAAGCTGTATTTACAGGGAAAGATAAGATAGTTGCAAATTTTTGTAATTTTTTTCGAATATTTAATATCCATAAACATGGTTATGAATTGAAGGATGTAAAATGCGAGGGCGCAGTTGCATGTGTACAAAGTTCACCTGATTTTGCACATTTAGCTGTGAGCGTTGATGCTGTTCAAGGATCTAAAATTGTTATGTATGATACAAGAGAAACGATGGATGATCCAGTTAGAGAGTTTTCAACTATGTGAGTTTATAATAAAAAAAATAAAAAAACATTTCTCATTGACTCCACACGAAATTTAATTTTGGCTTTTATATAAAACTATTTTACACTTGAATTTCAGAATCCTAGCAACTCAAATTAGAATATCTCTAACCAATGAAACCATTTTACTTTTTGGTGAAGCTGAAGATCGACTTTCATGCCATGTTTGTCTTTATGCATTTGATGGAGCTTTTCTTTCAGAAATTTCAATAACCCTTTCAAATCCATCAAAAAATTTTGAAGTTTCTTTTTGTCCAGCGGATGAAACCATTATTTGTGTTATCACTGATGAACAATGTTATTTCGCTAGAGCCACAACTAATGTAATAACTATTTTTTCGACCATCAAACTTTATGATACTACGTGCCATGCATGGGTGGATGATGTGACGCTTGGTTTTGGAACAAATGAAGGCCAAATTCGACTTTATCGTGAAACTGTCCCATTGGAAATTATAGATCTTAAAAGTCTTCAAGATAAGTGGGTTGCATAAATGGAAAATTTACTGTGTTTATAAAAACGATGGTTTAGTTTAATTGGTGATTATGATCCAAAGCAATCATACGTTTTAAAAATGTTTGGAAATGATCAATTTCTATTAGTTTATGTTCAAATTGGTGTGATTTTTGTTTTTCCCGCTGGCGATTTGAAAGAACGATGGAAAAATTCCAAAGCCATTATCGTAAGTTTTGAATATTTTTGTATCGCAAATAAAGACTTTCTTCTCTATTTTAAATGTCTTTAAATTTTTTTGATTGAGCGTTTTTTAAGCTCAATTCCCTCAAAATTGACACAAGTTGCATCTTTCTTCACATGGATCAATCAAACGATAACATTCTTTATGGAGATAATGAAAGCATTTCATTATGCAACGTCCATTATGCAGAAGCAATTTATGATGGAGGTTTACGACTTATTGCAGCTAAAAATTCAAAACCCATCAAACAAATTTGCTACGAGCATCGATCGAAGAAGGTTGCTGTTCTCGATAAAGATGGATTAATTTTAATTACTGAAATGGCCAACAAGTATGCGTTAAAACTTTTTTATAGCTCTTAAAATTGAACGTTTAGGAGAACGACATCTCATGGCTGTTTTAAGGAAGCCATTGCAATCGCGCTATTACCCGATGGATATAAGCTGTTGATAGCATTTCCAAATTCGATTATTATTTATCGAGTTCTTCTTCATGAATTGTTAAAAGGAGAAACGATTTGGGAAGAAAATGTTGAAGCTGTAAGTTTTCATACGAAGCAAATAATTCTTACTCAATACTCGATTTTTAAACCATATGTATTCATCCTAGATTCTCAAAAAAAAATTTGTTTCAGTTAGTTCAAAATCAAACGAGTGATAAAATTGCGATTGCAAATGCTTCGTCTCTCACTGTTCTCGATGTTGAAGGCTTTATTCAACTTTTTCGTTTAAATTTGGAATCCAATCAATCCATTATTACTTTAAAATGGTCTTCGAGTAGCCAATATATTGGAATCATTGCAAATAAAGATACCATTTATTTAATCGACACTCAATCAGCAACCATAGTTTGGAGCCATGAATATAAACTTAGATTTTTTGTTGATATCGCAGTTCATGAAGATTTTATTTTTGCATTGGGAAATAAATTTACTGTTGCAAGATTTCATGATAAAAAAGAACTCGATCCAATGAATGTACATTTTGAAGGTGTTAGCTTTAATTCAACTTCAACGACCGTAATCACTACGAATGAAGGATATTATTATGGAACAAAAATGGGAACCTTATTAAAAGCTCCATCAGATAATATCGAAAATGTACAAATGATTAAAATGGGTAATGTTAAAGGAATTAGTACGGTAGGTAGCCAAAAAAAGAAAGTTATAAATTTTTAAAAATTAAAGTTTTTAATGTAAAATTACAACGACCAAAAACTATCTTTACACCATGGAGCGTTTGAAAATATAAATAAAATGAATTTACTTCAAGTCATAATTCATATCTTTAATTTTTTTTATTGAGTGAAGCAAAAATTTATTGTGATCATTTAATTGTAAGAGTAAGCACCGACAAAAAAGTTTATTTTTTATTAATAAGTTATTTATTTTTTAATACTACCACAAAATTTAAACCATATAGCACCCATATATAAATACAAAAAACCTTTAATTTACACTAATTCCAAAACTGTTTTCACTTCGGAGCAAGCTTCGCCTATGGATTGATTGAACAATATATTTAGCTTTCATTTTTAATTTGGGCATGCGATAATGGATTGTTAGCATCACTGTGTGCAGAAACTTCGGATTTAACAGTAACTTTAACTACCTCAGTGGATTCAAAATTAATTGGAGGCAATGCGATTTCTTTGGTTTCATTTGCTTCTTTTTCTTCTTGCATCGCAAATTCTTGTTTAATTTTAACCAAATTTTCTAAAAAGTTTACTTTCAATTTTAAATATTACCAAAGAAGCTAAAGCCACTTACTCTGTAATGATTTCAATTGTTTACATTGAAGTGCACAATTTCTAAGATGAGCCATTTTTTCTTTTTTTATCTTTCGTTTTTCTTGTTTAGTTTTAGTGGCTTTTTTACATATTTCTTGAATTTTCTCAGGTGGCCAATTTAATTTGTTAATTCGTTTTGGTGGGATCTGAATAGCTTTAGGCTTCATAGCTTCTGATCGAAGATGATTCATTCTCCATTCTGATATTTGTTTACTTGAAGATTCCCCACTGGTTGAAGCAAAAGTTTCATCGCTAGGTTTTAAATCAAATATTTTTTGGTCTTCTTTAATTTTTAATTTTAATGGCAAAGATTCATCTGGCCGAATTTTAATATCTTCTAGTTCAGATTTCAATGGAAGAGATGGGTCTTGTTTTATTTTGACATCCATTAGTAGATGGTAAACTCTAAAATTCAAAACATGAGTATCCAAAATGTTTATTATAAATTTTTCACAAACTTACAAAATATTTTGAATCGGCAAACTATCGACTTTAAGTTTCAGTACAATTTATTTAATGAAAAATATTTAAAAAAAAGTAGCAAGATAGACAATCTGACTCTTTCGGCAGTAAAAAATCAAACTTTGATCGACAAAATTTGAAAAATATTCAATTAGAAAAATCTATTCTCTGCCATATATCGCCAAAAAAATTTTTATTTTCAAATTTAAATAAAAATTATTTAAATAAATAAAAAATATTTTCAGATGATTTGGATTGAAAGCGAAAATATTATTCTAACAGGACATGACGATGGCAATGTAATGATTTTAAATTTAAGCCCAGAAACAGAGCTTCAAATAACACAAAAATATGAAAACATTGCTTTATGTCGAATAAACACAGTCGAAAGAAATGTTAGTTTTCCCCAAATTAACATTAACCAAATCTCAGAGGCTTTTCAGAAATTTCTTGCAAAAGAGTTTGAAGTTGAACGAAATCAAATTCGAAATCAAGCTAAACGAATATTTGAAGAATATAAAGAAATAAAAGAAAAAGAAATTAAAGATTTAAATGAAACATTAGAAACAAATATGCAAGCGATGAAAGAAAAAATTAAAGTAATCCCACAAATATTGGAGGTGTGTGGATAATAGAAGGTGTTATTGCAGGTTATGGAAAATAAATATGAAGCAAGCGAAGCAGCAAAAGAAGAAATCATTGTTAAACTTAAAGCGGATTTTAAAAAAGATATCACAGAACAAAAGAATTTTTATGAAAATATGATTAATGATCAAATAAAGTAAGCCATGAGAATAAAATAATTTGCAATACCAAAATTCAAAAAAATCTGAGTTTAAAATTTTAGAGCCTCGTTAGAAAAAGATGATGCCAATGGAAAATGTATGGAAAAGATTCAAAAAATGCATAAAGATGAAATTCAAAAGTTTCACTTTCAATGGGAAGCAGATAATCGAGAACGTTTAAAAGAAATAAACAAAAATAAAGCTAACACTGAAAAAGTAATCCCTTCTCTTTTTCTTTGTTGCCTCAAAAATAAAGAAAAAAAGTTTAGGTTCGTAAAAAATTATTTGAATCGGAATCACTTCGAAAAATGACCATTCAACAAATTTCTGAAGAAGAGAAAAAGTTTTATCATACAATAAAAAATTTAAAACAAAAATATGAGGAAGAGAAAATGCAATATTCTGCAACAATCAAAGACCTCAAAGCTACAGTAAGCCTCTTTAAAAATATATTGTTGATGTAAAAAAAATAAAACTTTAGATTTTAATAATCGAAAATGAAAAAGGTGCAGAAGTTCAAAATATTCGTCAACAAAAATTGCGACTTGAAGCTTTGAGTGAAGAATTAACAGAAAATCAAAATTTGTTTGATGAAAAAAATGCTCTCATTGAAAAGGTAGGTTTCAAAGATGATTGAAAAATTTGAGATAAAAAAATTGCAGCAACAAGAACAAATGACAAAGCTTGAAAAAGAAGCAGAAAAACAGAATAAACAAATTCAAAAATTAAATCAAAAAACGAGTATTACTTCGAAGGATATTGAACATGAAAAACTTTTAGTAAGTTTTTACTCTGCCATTTTTACATTTACCCATCTTTTTTATTTTGTAGCGACGAAATGATGAATCCCGTTTGAAAGCTTTCGAAGCGATGGTGGAAGCAATGAGCCTTGAAATTTATGATTCTCGAAAGCTTGAAAAGAATGCTTTAGCAATGTTAGCGTTTTTTAAATCTCCAAATTTGCTGCTTCAAAGATCAAAATCTCATGTAATTCATCGAACAATAAAGAAACCGTAACTTTCAAAATTATGAGATGCAGCAAACACAATAAAAAAAAGGTTTGTATTAGTTACGTATTTATGCAGTTTTTTTTTATATTTATGTATAAATCCATTGTTTATCAAATTCTTGGTTCCCATGAAAAAAAAAATAATAAAGGTTAAAAAATTTTTCCGGAAATGCTTTCTTTTTTTTTAATTATCACACAACCAACAAAAGCTTTCATAAACAAAACAAATATTTAATGAAAATTTTTTTGAAGAAAATTACATACTTTTTGCATTTTTTTAATTTTATATTCAAAAAATTTCTTTACTCTAAAAAAACATGTTTTGTCCTATGACTCGGTCAATATTTTTTTGGTATTCAGCTATTGCAGATTATATTGGAGGAGCATTTCAATTAATTTTTGTTATATTTTTCATTTCTCAATGTCGTAATTCTGATTATACAACTCCATATTTTTTCATGCTAACAATAGGATATTCAGTAGCTTTTATATATGAAGTTAGCGCATTTTGTTATAACTTTTTTGGATGTTATTCTCCAACATATCTTTATGTTTTGTCGATCGTTGAATGGTATTTTTTATGTTTCTTAGGGTTTTGGAATTTTGCTGTTGGACTTTATCGTTGCACAGCGTTTGCTTTTCCATTTAAACATGATTTAGTAAGTTCGCTTTTATATATATAAAAATATTTGATAATTAATAATAAAATTACAGATATGGAAAAAGATAAAATATTTTATGATGGCTTTAATCTTAATTTTTCCTTTCATTGTTCAAGGCCATAGTTTTTTAAATTTTCATTGCAAAACTCACATTTATCTCAAAGGTTGTGAATCAGAATATTATTCATATATGATTGAAGTGCTTATTCTCAACTCATTTTTGAGTATTTTAACTTTACTTTTTGTTACTTTTTCCATTTTTAAAGCTCGAGCTTTAATCAATAATTTATCGATCAATGCAAAAGTGGAACGTCGATTAATTTTGCAAACCATTTTTTGTTCATTTTTTCAAATATTTTATTATTTCTTTTTTACTTTTCCCATTTATTGTCGTGGCGTTTGTGAATTGGGAAACTCGAATGTGGATATTATGATTGGAACTTCGCTTGTATTTTATGTGTTTCAACATTATTCAAGCATGATAATAATGCTCGTGGTTTCAAGAAAAATGCGAAACGACTTTTTTACCTTTTTTAAAGTTGGCTATTTTTTCAATAAAACTTGGAACTCGACAACCTCGTTCTCTGGATCAACAGTACCAAAAATTTTAACTTTTTAAATATGGTTGGAAGATGAAAGAATGTAAAAGGACATGAAAAAAGAAAATGTTCGAAACATTAACTTTATTTTAAAAAATAATTTAATATTTATAAATTTCTTTGTCTTTATTAATATATTTTTTTATAACTTCCATTTTTTGTAAACAGATTTCTGACAATTTTTAATTTAATTTAAAAAACGTTAACTAATTTATTAATAAAAAATTTGTATAATTTTTTGAAAAAACGAGCGAAAAGAAAAACCTTTAGGATAATATTTAAGCTTACAAAAACCCTTTAAGCAACCATTTCGCTCCATTGAGTGTGATTGATCCATAAGCAAAAAAATAAATAATAATTCATATTTTTTGTAAATCGAAATTTCATAATTCATTATATCATCCAATTCAATTGACGCCATAAATTTTAGTCAACTTTTTTTGCAAGCATTTTTAGAAATATTTATGAGAATAAAAATGGCAGAATTCAAGTTGATCTCTTCAGATGTCGTCACTTTTTTTGTTTCTGAAAAAATCATTCGTCAATCTATTGTTTTTAATGAAATGTTAGGTTAGTTTTTTTTGTTGTTGGCCTCAAGAAGCTTTTTGATAATTTAACCAACTTTAAGATTCAAACCCTAATCTCACTGACATTCCAATCAATAACGTCTCCAGCGGTGTCCTTAAAAATGTTATTGAATTTTGTCGAAATTATGAAAATGAAGTTGAACCATATATTTCATCTAGAGGCCATATGGCTTATTTGGAATGTCCACCACAAAATGATTGGAGCATGATTTTTATGAGAGAACTTACTTATAAAGAATTAACAGCTCTAGCCAACGCTTCAAGTTATCTGCAAATTGATCGACTAACTGATGCTTGTTGTTTTCATGTTGCCTCTACTCTTAAAGGTAAAAGTGTAGAAGAAATGCGTAACTTTTTTTAATGATATTCAAAATGCTTTTTTTTATCCAAGATGAGGAAGAAGAAATTGCTCGATGTAGTTTTATTTGGGTTCCATAAAACAATTTTTATTTCTTTTTATTTTGTTTTTATCTATTTTATAATTGTTTTATTTTTCGATTATTTTATAGTTTTTTGATTTTATAAATTTACATATATTTGTTACTTTTTATTTTTTTGTCAAAAGGCATTGATTGTACCAATATGAATAAAATTTAATTTAATTTTTTGGAGAAAAATGCAAAGAAAACTACAATAAAAATCTTTCAATCACTAAACGCACAAAAAAATTACAAACAATTTTTAAAAAAGCAAAAAAGATACCCGCAAAAAAATTGTCAAAAGTCAAACGGAAAGAAAAAATAAATGTTTTTATGGTAAAAACATTGGAAATATATTTTTACTGTATCCTGCAATTTTTCTTTTTCTTTTTATTATGATTTATTCCGCCATCGGTTGTTGAATCATTCATAAGTAAGCGATCATTATCTCTAAATTTCCTTACTAATCTTGCTAAATCATGAAAGGCTTGATCAACGTTTTTACGATATTTTGCTGAACATTCTAAATAAGGCACATTTAATTCTTTTGCAATAATTTGAGCTTCTTCAGTTGAAATTTGTCTTTCATCATTTAAATCACATTTATTTCCAATTATATCATTGGAAAATTATCCCTGTCACGTAAGCGATCAATATGCCTATGAAGTTTTACAACATAATCGAGCCTATAAAAAAGCCAATTAAGTTAATTTTAAAAAAAATTTAAGGCCAAAAATTGATAAATTCCAGAAAATTCTGTTTTATCAGGAATATGAATATCGCCACGACCTTCTCACAAATATTTAAAGCTTACGTTTCTCGACTGGTTATTGAAAATACAAGTAAAAATCCATCTCCAGTTCTCAAATATTGTTCTCGCATAGTTTTAAATTCATCTTGGCCCGCTGTATCAAGAACTAAAAAAATAATAAAACATTTTTTTTATTTCTCAAAACATTCGTGTTTTTGTTTCATTCTTCGATTGTATGAAACAACATACCTTCGATTTTACAAACTGCATCGTCCAAAAAGCATTGTTTTGTATATGAATCTTCTATAGTTGGATCATAATCGGATACAAAATATTGCTAAAAAATGAAAGAAATTTACTTTAATGTTTTGAAGAAAAGTTTATAACATTTTTTGATTTGTGTTTAAAGAATAGGAATTTTTATCGCTGTTAGAATGTGTAACAAAAAAGTGATGTTTGCCCATGAATTTAAAAAACCGTTACTGATCCAAACAAAAGATAAAGAAAAAAGGTGGCATTTTTTCGAACAAAATTGGTGCAAAGTTTTAGTTTAATAAATAAACATGCTTATAACGGGAAAATTTGCAGCAAGATTTTGAGTATTATAAAAAATTAAAAAATTAAATTTTTTGGCGCTCATTTTTTTCCAAGTTAAATAATTTGGAGAGAAAAAATAAACAATCGTTCAGTGAGGTTCTACTATTTAAGATTGTGGTTAATAGGAAAAACTTACTTGAACCCATTGAAGAGTTAAAGCTGATTTCCCTACTCCCCCAGAGCCAACAACTACCAGTCTAAAGGCATTGGCATTATTTGCGGTGGCACTATTAGATGATGCCATAAATTTGGCAGTGGAAATAGAAATAAACTAATTAATAAATAAAATCAATCAAAATCAAGTTCAATAAGAAAATTAATTATCAATGAATTTTTGTTTTGTTTCTTCCAAATACAATAAAATTATTTCCTAAAAAAAAGTTGAAATAAATATATTTTATGAAACGTCAAAAAAAATACATAAAAATCAACGATTAAAAAGTAAGCTCGTAATAATAATAATTTTCTTAGAAATAAATTTTTTTTCTATTTCACGCGGAGATAGGCCCAAACAAGCCAAATACAAACACGCAAGCAGCACACAAAAATGGAAAAGAAAAAAAGATGACTTGTTTTTGTGTGTGAATTTTTTTTTTGGTTGAACATTTTGACGGACGTGAGTGAGAAACGAAGAAGATGCTGCGGTATAAAAAGAAAAAAGAAGAAAGCGGACGACGACAAAATTTTTTTTAACATTAAGCTTTCTTTCATTTTGATGATGATGGGTCAAAAGGAAAATAAGAAAAAAATATTTTACGACACGTTTCGCGACACGTTTTTTTTATTTCGTCTTCTTTGCACATTTTTTCGCGCAGTTGAAAAAAAAGAATTTTGATCAAAAGTTTTTTTGCAATCAAAAAAGAAATCGATTTTCAATGAGAGCCGCTTTTTAAATGATGATGGGAAAACAGCCTTAAAGAGATGAAGACTTTGAAATTTTAATTATGTGTTACAATGGAAAAGAAAATATAAAAACTGAGAAAATAAATGATTCACAAAACGCTTTTTTGTAATCAGATGATTTGAAATGGATCAATACAAAAAATAAAAAATTGCTTTGTAATAAAAAAAAGCTTCCGGTTTTCAAAGAGTAGTAATAAAATAAATAAAAAGTTGTCAAATAAATTTGTAGATGAACTAAAAGAATCTTAGCCTTTTGGATTTTCAATCAAAAGAATCAAGAAAATATAAAAGCTTCTGGATAATGTTAAAAGTAAAAAAATACATTTGATTCCATCAAACAAACAAAAAAGAAACAATCACACGCTATATTTTTTGTTGTTGCTTTTAAAATTTCACTTTACACTTTCTTTTTTGTTGGAATTTTTTCATGGGCTAGCTAGCAAAAAAGCAATAAGAAACAAGAAATTTTAAAATGGAAGCATAAAATTTTTTGATAACAAAAATGATAAACCAAAAGCTCTCAATCATTTTTATTTTCATCGATGAAAAATAAAAACAGGAAAAGATTATTTTGACTTTAACAAGCGAGAAAAAAATCAGTTAAACATCGATCGTCGAAGTACCTAGCCTTAATTCTTGCTCAACCAAATCAATGACAAGCATTTTTTTAGCCACAACAAAAAGAAAGCAAGCAAAATTATTTGATGTTATAACAATTTTTTTTACAATTTATTCAATTTGAAAAAGCCACAATCAAATGAGAGAGAAAATAAGAGTATCGCGTTCTTCTTTTTTGGAGAGGGTGGCAGCAGCAACAAGTGATGGCAGTGATCGCGGCAGCCATCAATGAATAAAAAAAATATTGGTAGGCGATGGAGGAAAAACAGTGGGTTCTTATAAAAGTTTTTTTGCTTGCTATTGTTTTTCTTATATTTATATGTCCGAGTGTACATATAGTTATTTATTTGAAACAAACAAACAAAGCAAAAACAAAAAACAGCCGCAATTTTTTTTTTGCATTTCCGCTGCCTCCAAAAAAAATATTTTTTATGCAAAAAGGAAGCTCCACCGGATGGCGTAAGATTTCTCTCTACTAAAGAAAACAAAAAAAATGGTGACACCGTTATTTTTTTCTCCTTCATTTAAAAAATCAAACAAAAAAATATATAAGGAAACGATCAATTGCTTTTTCTCTTTCTCGCATTTTTATTTTGCAGGTGCATTATATATTTTTAAAGGCAAAATAAATTCAATGAAAAATAAAAGTGGGAAATAAATAAATAAAAAAAAGGGGTGAAGTGAAGATTTGACGCTTATCAAAGACGACTACAACGAAAACGACGATGCGGAATCGGAACAAACAAAACAAAAAAGTCAAAATTGAAGAAGAAAAAGAAAAGAAAGAATAAACGTTAAAAAGGGCTTAAAAATATAAAATAATATAATTTTAAGGTTAAAGGACAGAAACTTCACACAAAAAGGAAGGGATGAAATAAACAAGAAAAAGCAAAAGTTAAAAGCAAATTGAAAGATTTTTTTAATAATAAAATATAACATCAAAAAATAAGTGTAAATTTAACTTATTTGAAGCTTAATAAAAAAAACTACCAAAATCCAAATAAATCAATGAAAACACATTGTAAAAAACTTGAAGAACAACAACTACAAAAAAACCGTGGTCAAGAAATACACTTTCAAAAATACTTTTTCCATCCATCACTTATCCATCTCATCGTGTTGTCGTCTCCAAAAAGGCTAATGATCCATTGTAAAACAAAAAGGAAAGAAAAGCGCAACTTGAAAAATAATGAAATACATAAAAACATGCCTTTAAAAAATTTTCTTAGACATTGAGAAAACCTTTTAAAACAACACTTAGATGAGATTTTTGCGAGATACTCTTCTTTGTTATGATTTTTTTTCGATCGCGAAAAAGAAAATGAAGGAACGCTCATTTTTAATGGTCGATGAACCGAAGCGAAAAAGAAAAAAAAGGAGGAAGGAAATTTTTTTTACAAAAGAAATGAATGAATTCGATTTTTTGTTTTGTTTTGTACTACCGGCTGCTGCTACGAACTTTTCGTGTGCTGCTGTTACTGCTGTTTTTATATTATATTTTTTCCTTCTGTTTTTCACATACATCATCGACTGGACGACGACTGCTGCTGCTTGTACTTCGAATGTTTTTGTAAAAAAAATGAAAGAATTTTTTTGAGCATCGCCGCTGTTGCTACTACAACTGATGATGATGAATGGGAGAAAGGAAAGAAGAAGAAAAAAAGAGGACATCCTATTAAAAGTTTTTTTAACCATCACTTTTAGTTAGTGTTGCAGCTGCAAGCAACTACAAGGATAGCCTCAAAGTCCTTATAAAAAAAAGTAGTAGACGATGAGTTGAAGCAGAGAAGTACAAGATAGGTACAGGCGTGCATGCAAATGGGAGACGATGGACAAACAACTCTCTATCGCGCGCAGATGTGTGAAAAAAAGGCGAGCAACAATTTCAATTGTGGGTCAAAAAAAACTTAACAAAAATTCACCACCATAAAAAGCAACCTATATGACTTTTTCCCGCAAAAAAAAAAAACAACCTCAATAATTTGTGTATTTCCATGTGAGCGTGTTCGCCTGCTATTTTTCAACCTTTATCGGCCTTGTGAAGCAAAAAAAAAAACAAGCAGGCGATATAAAAGAATAAATGGGATGCCTAATTTTGTTTGTGGTTGTTTTCGGTCGATTTAATGACCAGTAATTAATTTTAGAGAGGAAAACAAAATTGTTTCACACTATTCTATTTATTTTTTCGATCTAATTCAATGGCATAAGGAATTTGGCCTTGGCGATGAGCCAATAAAAAAAGCAGACCATAAAAAATGTCGAGCAAACCAAAAATAACCGGAAAAGATTCGCAAAAAAAAAAATAAGCGAGAAAACTTAAAAAAGCAAGGGATGGAGGATATTCAATTCCCATAGGTGCCAAAATATGTTATGAGCATGTATGTATATGTATGTTAAAACAAAACAAAAAAAGAAACAAGCAGTAGCTGTAACAAAAAAATGCCATCATCGATCTGACAACAGCAAACAACAACGACGAAGAAGCCAAAGAAAAATTATGCAACAACAACAACGATGGCAGAAGCTTAAGCGTTTTTTTCTTCTTCTTCTTCTTTGCTTGCTTATTTTAAACAAACAATAAAGTTTTTTTTGGCTTATTGGCCTCTACTATTTTTTTCCTGGCAACATAAAAAAATGGAGGGTAAAAAATTTATTGTGACATGTCTTCTCTTTTTTAGGTGGTAGTTGAAGAAACCATGGAGAAGAAAGATGAGGTTAAGAAAAGAAGAAAGGTGAAAGAATGGTCATTTAAAATTGCTTTAAGAAGGCCTAAATTTTATTTTGTGAATGCTAGATTGTTAAAGAATTCATAAAAAAGAAAATGATTGTTAGTTTGGAAGATGGATGGATTGCAGAAGATAAGTATGGATTTACAGAACAAAAATAAGTAATGAAATCAAAAAAACAGCTTTAAAATATTTCTAAATATTACAAGCAAAGCAAACCCTTAAACAAAAATAGTTGCATTTAGAAAAGAGACGTTTCCAATGTGGTTTTCCTTTCACCAAAAAGAAACTTTGTTTTGAAACCAACTTTTTAAGAAGGTATTCGGCATAATAAAAATAATTAATAATAAGAAGAAGAAAAGTAAGGTAATATAAAAACCTTCCGCCTTTTCATTTCATTTTCAATGAAAAAGAAAAGATTCTACCAATGACATTGAAGAAAGAGACAAACACACAAAAATATGTGAGATTTTATATATACCAAAATATATCCAATTTCAAATCCTCGTGTCATCATAAAGAAGAAAAAGAAGAAAAGTGAAAATGAAAAACAAATAAATTTACATAGTGTTTTGACACCCCGCCTCGGCTCGTTGACTCAGAGAAAAAAATTTTAATTTGAAAATGTGAGCCACCAAATAAAATAAAAAAGTGAATCAACCTTTGAAATAAATATTTTTTTTATTGTGAAAGAAACAAAAAACGATTGATTGTGTCTCATTCTTCTTGAATAACGACGATCAACGACGACGATGGTAAGTGAATCATTTATCTCTCTCATTTTATTTTCTTGGGTTTTATGCTGCTACATTTTTTTGTTTGAAATTAATTGCTTCCGATCTTTACTTTATTTTCTATTTATTGAAGATTTATTACACGAGAGAGTAAAAAGTCAAGGGTGATTTGTTAAAAGCATAGGATTTGGAGCTTTCATTTTTTACTATACTAATCTGTTTTTTTTTTATTTCAGCAATTTCTTCAAAAAGATTTGAAATCATATGATAATTCGTTTGAACTTCTATTAGCTGCATTAATAACTTTGGTAATAATCTTCATTGGTACATGGATATTTTATTTAATTATTGGAAAAATATTTGGTGAACTTCCATGCGTTCCTGGCTCAAACCGATCAAAAAATATGAAATTTCAATTAATTCGAAAACTTAATTCTGATGTAGCTGCATTCGATCTTTCTAAATGGGATGGTAAGCTTTTATTTATAAATCATATCTTAGTTTTTGTTTTGTTTTTTAGGTTATGGAGAATATTTGCCAAATGAAGAGGTGGAAGTTTAGAAATTATTGTATGTATATGTTTTCGTTATTATTGAATTTTGATCATTTTTATGGATTATTTTTGTATGAAAATTTGTGAATAAAGAAGTGATTATCAATGAATTTGTATGGGCTATAAAAAAAAAGATGGAATGGTAAAATTTAACATTTTACATGAAATTAAATTTACTAAACCAAAAAACGGCAACACATTGTTGAAAAGCCATTACTATCATTTGACTGATATATTAAGCTTCTAAAACTTTTTTTGGACGTTTAGGTTTATTTTTTAACACATGGGTTTAAAGCTAACGATATTACACTTTGTTTTTTATAAGGTTATTGTGTTTATTTTATTTATCATTGCAAAAAAATAAAACTTTTAGAAAAATCAAAAAAACAATTATGCAAAAACAAAATTTGTTCAAACAATAAAAAAGATACTCGCTTTCAAAAAAAAAACATGGCCTTGTAATAAAAATGAGGAGAAGAAAGACTAGGAAATGCTAGTCACAAAAATAGAAAATGCAAAGAAACGAAGAAAAAATATTTACAAAAATTTAACAGAGATTAAATAAAAAATTTGTTTTATTTTTGCAAAAAATTTGGAATGTGAGCAGCAGCTTGATAAAATAATAGGAAGAAGGATGATTAATAATTAATATATTTATTTTAGATATTTGTGTTTATGGGTAGTAGTAATATGGAAGGAAATGACTAGGCAAAATGGTTACGTTTTTTGAGCATTTTTGAATGAAAAAAAAAATCAAAAAAAGTTGAAAAACCGTAAACGATTTGAAACAATTTTTGTAAAAACGTTTTAAAAAAATTTGAGCGGAAAAAAAAAAGAAAAGTTAACAAAGAGAAAAAAGAAATGAGAGAGATGTCAAAAAAAAAAAATTTGTAGCACCGGAAATGAAAATATTGAATTTGAAGGAAAATAAAAAAGGAGAAGAATGTCAGCGTGATCGAATATATTCTGCGATGGTTTCATAAATGAATGAGTATTGTTCCTAAAAAAAGTGACATTAGTTTGTGGAATTATTAATCGATGTTTTTTTTTGAGGAAAAATTTTGCAAAAATAATAAACTTACAACTTTAGGAAATACACCAACTCGATGTTGCAATATCGCTCTAGCAGTTCGAAATACATCAACCATATGTTCAACTTCAAGCCTTTCAAGAATCGTTGAAATACAAACAAATAAACCGGGTTCAAATGAGCCATCTCTAGAGTGAACCACAATTGGACCAGGTTGAAATGGATCATTTTGTTGTTGGTCGATTATCTTTTTATCAATGACCTTAATGGACTTGATGAAGGTGGCGCAGGAGCGCCACTCACCCATCCAGTAAAAGCATATTGTATCACATCGCATTCTTCCTCCGCTCTTTTAAATTTATATGTTATCTTTCTTTCAATATAAGATGGATGAACTTTTTCTGATGTTAAAGTTACAACGAGATCTTCATCTTTTCCAAAATAAAATGGTACACCTTGTTGTTCGGGCCAATATTTCTCTCTGGGTGTGAATTCATCTTCCCTTGAAAGCATAACAATTATTCGAGTGCGGTGATCATCAATAAGCCTCCAAAAATCGTGACATGTCGTGGAATCCACTGGATCTTGAACAAGCGTATACTCTTGAAAATATCCATGATGGGGCGTGGCATTAATATATTGGGACGAATTGCAACCTATTCTTGGAGCCAACATAATACAATATCGATCATATGGAACAATATCTGGGAAACGATTTTTAGCTTGATTTTCATCCCTCTGTGAAATATTGGTTACACGAATATTATCCAAACATGTAAAAAGTTTTTGATATTCAGCTTCCAATCCACTAATTTTGGAAGAAGTTGGTGGAATTTCTTTTGAATTTTGATGTGGCAAACCATTTCTCAATTGTTTTAATTTTGCATTCAAAATTGCTCCCATCGAATTTGATGCTGCCAAGGTTGGTGCAGCTTGAGTCACATTCGATATCGTTGGAGGCGGAGATGAATTTGCACCGGATGATGTACCTCCATTTAAATCATAACTCACTCCAATGGACGACATTCTAACTTGACTACATCCACTTATCCTCCTTTCCCTTGGTATTCGATTGATTCGAATTAAATGATCACAAAAATTATCTTCCGAAACATCTGTATCACCAAAAAGTAAATGCTCAACTAAGGCGCGATAAATAAATACATATTGTTCTTGTGATTGTACCATGGTTCCATTACGTTGTTGCCTTATGGTTGATACCGTGCCAAATACATCCACTTTTCCTTCATTTACACATTGATCCATTAATGAATCAATTGCAATAAATGTACCTGAAAAATATTGGTTTAAAAAATTTGAAAAAAAAATATTGAGGGTAAATGTAAGATAAATATTTAGCAAAGTTTTGGGGGAAATTGTTTAATAATAACTTACCCGTCTCTTCCCACTCCTGCACTACAATGTATTAATACAGGATAATTATTATATTCATCCGCCTTCCTTAATTTTAACATCAATCTCATAATTCCACAAGTAGATTCGGGAGCTTTTAAATCGGTCCAATTTGTAAAATGATAATGAACTATTTTTCTCACTTCTTTATTTTACGCATTCATTTTCAAGCAAATTTGTTCGATTATTACTATTTTTTGAATTTGGTCTTAAAACTGGAACATTTGCATAATCTGATTCTTCTTCCTCCGGTGGTAGCTGTATTTGTAATTGTGGTTGTTGTTGGGGTTGTCGAAATGAACCCATTCTTTGTAGCAGACTATTACCACCACCATTTCCTGAATGTTGAGGTGAAGCCGGCGAAGAAGAAGAATATGTGGAATAAGTGAGCTCAAAATTCCTTTTCGCATAATCCGCAAAATTAACTGTATCCTTGCATGAAATTTCCAAATCATTATTTACATATAAAAGTGGTTCATTTTCTTCTGGCCAATATTTATCCACTTGTTGTCGACCTCTCTCTTTCATATTTGCAACCATTATAACCACTCTAACATCTTGTTCCCAAATCATTTGCCAAAAATCTTGCACCGTGTTTGAAAGAGGTGCTTGAGTAGCAATGAATACTTTTTTCCCTCCATAACCTTTTATAAAATTTGCATTTATATAATCCGAACCATCCAGAGATAC
>JAJQJQ010000594.1:0-20000 GCA_028622995.1 Panagrolaimus kolymaensis
AAGAAAAATTAAATTATGAGGTTTTTTATACTCGTCTGATAAACAAATTTTTTGCATCAAAATATTTGATTTTTATTAATAGAAAACATATAAAAGTTTTGAAGCTGCAGAAATCTCTGCCATCGATTTGGTGGAAAAGACCAGAAAAATTAAATTATGAGGTTTTTTATACTCGTCTGATAAACAAATTTTTTGCATCAAAATATTTGATTTTTATTAATAGAAAACATATAAAAGTTTGAAGCTGCAGAAATCTCTGCCATCGATTTGGTGGAACAGAACCCAGAAAATTAAATTATGAGGTTTTTATACTCGTGTAATAAACAAATTTTTTGCATCAAAATATTTGATTTTTATTAATAGAAAACATATAAAAGTTTGAAGCTGCAGAAATCTCTGCCATCGATTTGGTGGAAAAGACCAGAAAAATTAAATTATGAGGTTTTTTATACTCGTCTGATAAACAAATTTTTTGCATCAAAATATTTGATTTTTATTAATAGAAAACATATAAAAGTTTGAAGCTGCAGAAATCTCTGCCATCGATTTGGTGGAAAAGACAAGAAAAATTAAATTATGAGGTTTTTTATACTCGTCTGATAAACAAATTTTTTGCATCAAAATATTTGATTTTTATTAATAGAAAACATATAAAAGTTTGAAGCTGCAGAAATCTCTGCCATCGATTTGGTGGAACAGAACCCAAAAAATAAATTATGAGGTTTTTTATACTCGTCTGATAAACAAATTTTTTGCATCAAAATATTTGATTTTTATTAATAGAAAACATATAAAAGTTTGAAGCTGCAGAAATCTCTGCCATCGATTTGGTGGAAAAGACAAGAAAAATTAAATTATGAGGTTTTTTATACTCGTCTGATAAACAAATTTTTTGCATCAAAATATTTGATTTTTATTAATAGAAAACATATAAAAGTTTGAAGCTGCAGAAATCTCTGCCATCGATTTGGTGGAACAGAACCCAAAAAATAAATTATGAGGTTTTTTATACTCGTCTGATAAACAAATTTTTTGCATCAAAATATTTGATTTTTATTAATAGAAAACATATAAAAGTTTGAAGCTGCAGAAATCTCTGCCATCGATTTGGTGGAAAAGACAAGAAAAATTAAATTATGAGGTTTTTTATACTCGTCTGATAAACAAATTTTTTGCATCAAAATATTTGATTTTTATTAATAGAAAACATATAAAAGTTTGAAGCTGCAGAAATCTCTGCCATCGATTTGGTGGAACAGAACCCAAAAAATAAATTATGAGGTTTTTTATACTCGTCTGATAAACAAATTTTTTGCATCAAAATATTTGATTTTTATTAATAGAAAACATATAAAAGTTTGAAGCTGCAGAAATCTCTGCCATCGATTTGGTGGAAAAGACAAGAAAAATTAAATTATGAGGTTTTTTATACTCGTCTGATAAACAAATTTTTTGCATCAAAATATTTGATTTTTATTAATAGAAAACATATAAAAGTTTGAAGCTGCAGAAATCTCTGCCATCGATTTGGTGGAAAAGACAAGAAAAATTAAATTATGAGGTTTTTTATACTCGTCTGATAAACAAATTTTTTGCATCAAAATATTTGATTTTTATTAATAGAAAACATATAAAAGTTTGAAGCTGCAGAAATCTTTGCCATCGATTTGGTGGAACACAACCCAAAAATTAAATTATGAGGTTTTTTATACTCGTCTGATAAACAAATTTTTTGCATCAAAATATTTGATTTTTATTAATAGAAAACATATAAAAGTTTGAAGCTGCAGAAATCTCTGCCATCGATTTGGTGGAAAAGACCAGAAAAATTAAATTATGAGGTTTTTTATACTCGTCTGATAAACAAATTTTTTGCATCAAAATATTTGATTTTTATTAATAGAAAACATATAAAAGTTTGAAGCTGCAGAAATCTCTGCCATCGATTTGGTGGAAAAGACAAGAAAAATTAAATTATGAGGTTTTTTATACTCGTCTGATAAACAAATTTTTTGCATCAAAATATTTGATTTTTATTAATAGAAAACATATAAAAGTTTGAAGCTGCAGAAATCTCTGCCATCGATTTGGTGGAAAAGACAAGAAAAATTAAATTATGAGGTTTTTTATACTCGTCTGATAAACAAATTTTTTGCATCAAAATATTTGATTTTTATTAATAGAAAACATATAAAAGTTTGAAGCTGCAGAAATCTCTGCCATCGATTTGGTGGAACAGAACCCAAAAAATAAATTATGAGGTTTTTTATACTCGTCTGATAAACAAATTTTTTGCATCAAAATATTTGATTTTTATTAATAGAAAACATATAAAAGTTTGAAGCTGCAGAAATCTCTGCCATCGATTTGGTGGAAAAGACAAGAAAAATTAAATTATGAGGTTTTTTATACTCGTCTGATAAACAAATTTTTTGCATCAAAATATTTGATTTTTATTAATAGAAAACATATAAAAGTTTGAAGCTGCAGAAATCTCTGCCCTCGATTTGGTGGAAAAGACCAGAAAAATTAAATTATGAGGTTTTTTATACTCGTCTGATAAACAAATTTTTTGCATCAAAATATTTGATTTTTATTAATAGAAAACATATAAAAGTTTGAAGCTGCAGAAATCTCTGCCATCGATTTGGTGGAAAAGACAAGAAAAATTAAATTATGAGGTTTTTTATACTCGTCTGATAAACAAATTTTTTGCATCAAAATATTTGATTTTTATTAATAGAAAACATATAAAAGTTTGAAGCTGCAGAAATCTCTGCCATCGATTTGGTGGAAAAGACAAGAAAAATTAAATTATGAGGTTTTTTATACTCGTCTGATAAACAAATTTTTTGCATCAAAATATTTGATTTTTATTAATAGAAAACATATAAAAGTTTGAAGCTGCAGAAATCTCTGCCATCGATTTGGTGGAACAGAACCCAAAAAATAAATTATGAGGTTTTTTATACTCGTCTGATAAACAAATTTTTTGCATCAAAATATTTGATTTTTATTAATAGAAAACATATAAAAGTTTGAAGCTGCAGAAATCTCTGCCATCGATTTGGTGGAAAAGACAAGAAAAATTAAATTATGAGGTTTTTTATACTCGTCTGATAAACAAATTTTTTGCATCAAAATATTTGATTTTTATTAATAGAAAACATATAAAAGTTTGAAGCTGCAGAAATCTCTGCCATCGATTTGGTGGAAAAGACAAGAAAAATTAAATTATGAGGTTTTTTATACTCGTCTGATAAACAAATTTTTTGCATCAAAATATTTGATTTTTATTAATAGAAAACATATAAAAGTTTGAAGCTGCAGAAATCTCTGCCATCGATTTGGTGGAAAAGACAAGAAAAATTAAATTATGAGGTTTTTTATACTCGTCTGATAAACAAATTTTTTGCATCAAAATATTTGATTTTTATTAATAGAAAACATATAAAAGTTTGAAGCTGCAGAAATCTTTGCCATCGATTTGGTGGAACACAACCCAAAAATTAAATTATGAGGTTTTTTATACTCGTCTGATAAACAAATTTTTTGCATCAAAATATTTGATTTTTATTAATAGAAAACATATAAAAGTTTGAAGCTGCAGAAATCTCTGCCATCGATTTGGTGGAACACAACCCAAAAATTAAATTATGAGGTTTTTTTATACTCGTCTGATAAACAAATTTTTTGCATCAAAATATTTGATTTTTATTAATAGAAAACATATAAAAGTTTGAAGCTGCAGAAATCTCTGCCATCGATTTGGTGGAACACAACCCAAAAATTAAATTATGAGGTTTTTTATACTCGTCTGATAAACAAATTTTTTGCATCAAAATATTTGATTTTTATTAATAGAAAACATATAAAAGTTTGAAGCTGCAGAAATCTCTGCCATCGATTTGGTGGAACAGAACCCAAAAAATAAATTATGAGGTTTTTTATACTCGTCTGATAAACAAATTTTTTGCATCAAAATATTTGATTTTTATTAATAGAAAACATATAAAAGTTTGAAGCTGCAGAAATCTCTGCCATCGATTTGGTGGAACACAACCCAAAAATTAAATTATGAGGTTTTTTATACTCGTCTGATAAACAAATTTTTTGCATCAAAATATTTGATTTTTATTAATAGAAAACATATAAAAGTTTGAAGCTGCAGAAATCTCTGCCATCGATTTGGTGGAACACAACCCAAAAATTAAATTATGAGGTTTTTTATACTCGTCTGATAAACAAATTTTTTGCATCAAAATATTTGATTTTTATTAATAGAAAACATATAAAAGTTTGAAGCTGCAGAAATCTCTGCCATCGATTTGGTGGAACAGAACCCAAAAAATAAATTATGAGGTTTTTTATACTCGTCTGATAAACAAATTTTTTGCATCAAAATATTTGATTTTTATTAATAGAAAACATATAAAAGTTTGAAGCTGCAGAAATCTCTGCCATCGATTTGGTGGAAAAGACAAGAAAAATTAAATTATGAGGTTTTTTATACTCGTCTGATAAACAAATTTTTTGCATCAAAATATTTGATTTTTATTAATAGAAAACATATAAAAGTTTGAAGCTGCAGAAATCTCTGCCATCGATTTGGTGGAAAAGACCAGAAAAATTAAATTATGAGGTTTTTTATACTCGTCTGATAAACAAATTTTTTGCATCAAAATATTTGATTTTTATTAATAGAAAACATATAAAAGTTTGAAGCTGCAGAAATCTCTGCCATCGATTTGGTGGAAAAGACAAGAAAAATTAAATTATGAGGTTTTTTATACTCGTCTGATAAACAAATTTTTTGCATCAAAATATTTGATTTTTATTAATAGAAAACATATAAAAGTTTGAAGCTGCAGAAATCTCTGCCATCGATTTGGTGGAACAGAACCCAAAAAATAAATTATGAGGTTTTTTATACTCGTCTGATAAACAAATTTTTTGCATCAAAATATTTGATTTTTATTAATAGAAAACATATAAAAGTTTGAAGCTGCAGAAATCTCTGCCATCGATTTGGTGGAAAAGACAAGAAAAATTAAATTATGAGGTTTTTTATACTCGTCTGATAAACAAATTTTTTGCATCAAAATATTTGATTTTTATTAATAGAAAACATATAAAAGTTTGAAGCTGCAGAAATCTCTGCCATCGATTTGGTGGAACAGAACCCAAAAAATAAATTATGAGGTTTTTTATACTCGTCTGATAAACAAATTTTTTGCATCAAAATATTTGATTTTTATTAATAGAAAACATATAAAAGTTTGAAGCTGCAGAAATCTCTGCCATCGATTTGGTGGAACAGAACCCAAAAAATAAATTATGAGGTTTTTTATACTCGTCTGATAAACAAATTTTTTGCATCAAAATATTTGATTTTTATTAATAGAAAACATATAAAAGTTTGAAGCTGCAGAAATCTCTGCCATCGATTTGGTGGAAAAGACAAGAAAAATTAAATTATGAGGTTTTTTATACTCGTCTGATAAACAAATTTTTTGCATCAAAATATTTGATTTTTATTAATAGAAAACATATAAAAGTTTGAAGCTGCAGAAATCTCTGCCATCGATTTGGTGGAAAAGACCAGAAAAATTAAATTATGAGGTTTTTTATACTCGTCTGATAAACAAATTTTTTGCATCAAAATATTTGATTTTTATTAATAGAAAACATATAAAAGTTTGAAGCTGCAGAAATCTCTGCCATCGATTTGGTGGAAAAGACAAGAAAAATTAAATTATGAGGTTTTTTATACTCGTCTGATAAACAAATTTTTTGCATCAAAATATTTGATTTTTATTAATAGAAAACATATAAAAGTTTGAAGCTGCAGAAATCTCTGCCATCGATTTGGTGGAACAGAACCCAAAAAATAAATTATGAGGTTTTTTATACTCGTCTGATAAACAAATTTTTTGCATCAAAATATTTGATTTTTATTAATAGAAAACATATAAAAGTTTGAAGCTGCAGAAATCTCTGCCATCGATTTGGTGGAAAAGACAAGAAAAATTAAATTATGAGGTTTTTTATACTCGTCTGATAAACAAATTTTTTGCATCAAAATATTTGATTTTTATTAATAGAAAACATATAAAAGTTTGAAGCTGCAGAAATCTCTGCCATCGATTTGGTTGAACAGAACCCAAAAATTAAATTATGAGGTTTTTTATACTCGTCTGATAAACAAATTTTTTGCATCAAAATATTTGATTTTTATTAATAGAAAACATATAAAAGTTTGAAGCTGCAGAAATCTCTGCCATCGATTTGGTTGAACAGAACCCAAAAATTAAATTATGAGGTTTTTTATACTCGTCTGATAAACAAATTTTTTGCATCAAAATATTTGATTTTTATTAATAGAAAACATATAAAAGTTTGAAGCTGCAGAAATCTCTGCCATCGATTTGGTGGAAAAGACAAGAAAAATTAAATTATGAGGTTTTTTATACTCGTCTGATAAACAAATTTTTTGCATCAAAATATTTGATTTTTATTAATAGAAAACATATAAAAGTTTGAAGCTGCAGAAATCTCTGCCATCGATTTGGTTGAACAGAACCCAAAAATTAAATTATGAGGTTTTTTATACTCGTCTGATAAACAAATTTTTTGCATCAAAATATTTGATTTTTATTAATAGAAAACATATAAAAGTTTGAAGCTGCAGAAATCTCTGCCATCGATTTGGTGGAAAAGACAAGAAAAATTAAATTATGAGGTTTTTTATACTCGTCTGATAAACAAATTTTTTGCATCAAAATATTTGATTTTTATTAATAGAAAACATATAAAAGTTTGAAGCTGCAGAAATCTCTGCCATCGATTTGGTGGAAAAGACAAGAAAAATTAAATTATGAGGTTTTTTATACTCGTCTGATAAACAAATTTTTTGCATCAAAATATTTGATTTTTATTAATAGAAAACATATAAAAGTTTGAAGCTGCAGAAATCTCTGCCATCGATTTGGTTGAACAGAACCCAAAAATTAAATTATGAGGTTTTTTATACTCGTCTGATAAACAAATTTTTTGCATCAAAATATTTGATTTTTATTAATAGAAAACATATAAAAGTTTGAAGCTGCAGAAATCTCTGCCATCGATTTGGTGGAAAAGACAAGAAAAATTAAATTATGAGGTTTTTTATACTCGTCTGATAAACAAATTTTTTGCATCAAAATATTTGATTTTTATTAATAGAAAACATATAAAAGTTTGAAGCTGCAGAAATCTCTGCCATCGATTTGGTTGAACAGAACCCAAAAATTAAATTATGAGGTTTTTTATACTCGTCTGATAAACAAATTTTTTGCATCAAAATATTTGATTTTTATTAATAGAAAACATATAAAAGTTTGAAGCTGCAGAAATCTCTGCCATCGATTTGGTTGAACAGAACCCAAAAATTAAATTATGAGGTTTTTTATACTCGTCTGATAAACAAATTTTTTGCATCAAAATATTTGATTTTTATTAATAGAAAACATATAAAAGTTTGAAGCTGCAGAAATCTCTGCCATCGATTTGGTGGAACAGAACCCAAAAATTAAATTATGAGGTTTTTTATACTCGTCTGATAAACAAATTTTTTGCATCAAAATATTTGATTTTTATTAATAGAAAACATATAAAAGTTTGAAGCTGCAGAAATCTCTGCCATCGATTTGGTGGAAAAGACAAGAAAAATTAAATTATGAGGTTTTTTATACTCGTCTGATAAACAAATTTTTTGCATCAAAATATTTGATTTTTATTAATAGAAAACATATAAAAGTTTGAAGCTGCAGAAATCTCTGCCATCGATTTGGTGGAAAAGACAAGAAAAATTAAATTATGAGGTTTTTTATACTCGTCTGATAAACAAATTTTTTGCATCAAAATATTTGATTTTTATTAATAGAAAACATATAAAAGTTTGAAGCTGCAGAAATCTCTGCCATCGATTTGGTGGAAAAGACAAGAAAAATTAAATTATGAGGTTTTTTATACTCGTCTGATAAACAAATTTTTTGCATCAAAATATTTGATTTTTATTAATAGAAAACATATAAAAGTTTGAAGCTGCAGAAATCTCTGCCATCGATTTGGTTGAACAGAACCCAAAAATTAAATTATGAGGTTTTTTATACTCGTCTGATAAACAAATTTTTTGCATCAAAATATTTGATTTTTATTAATAGAAAACATATAAAAGTTTGAAGCTGCAGAAATCTCTGCCATCGATTTGGTTGAACAGAACCCAAAAATTAAATTATGAGGTTTTTTATACTCGTCTGATAAACAAATTTTTTGCATCAAAATATTTGATTTTTATTAATAGAAAACATATAAAAGTTTGAAGCTGCAGAAATCTCTGCCATCGATTTGGTGGAAAAGACAAGAAAAATTAAATTATGAGGTTTTTTATACTCGTCTGATAAACAAATTTTTTGCATCAAAATATTTGATTTTTATTAATCGAAAACATATAAAAGTTTGAAGCTGCAGAAATCTCTGCCATCGATTTGGTTGAACAGAACCCAAAAATTAAATTATGAGGTTTTTTATACTCGTCTGATAAACAAATTTTTTGCATCAAAATATTTGATTTTTATTAATAGAAAACATATAAAAGTTTGAAGCTGCAGAAATCTCTGCCATCGATTTGGTGGAACAGAACCCAAAAATTAAATTATGAGGTTTTTTATACTCGTCTGATAAACAAATTTTTTGCATCAAAATATTTGATTTTTATTAATAGAAAACATATAAAAGTTTGAAGCTGCAGAAATCTCTGCCATCGATTTGGTGGAAAAGACAAGAAAAATTAAATTATGAGGTTTTTTATACTCGTCTGATAAACAAATTTTTTGCATCAAAATATTTGATTTTTATTAATAGAAAACATATAAAAGTTTGAAGCTGCAGAAATCTCTGCCATCGATTTTGTGGAAAAGACAAGAAAAATTAAATTATGAGGTTTTTTATACTCGTCTGATAAACAAATTTTTTGCATCAAAATATTTGATTTTTATTAATAGAAAACATATAAAAGTTTGAAGCTGCAGAAATCTCTGCCATCGATTTGGTGGAAAAGACAAGAAAAATTAAATTATGAGGTTTTTTATACTCGTCTGATAAACAAATTTTTTGCATCAAAATATTTGATTTTTATTAATAGAAAACATATAAAAGTTTGAAGCTGCAGAAATCTCTGCCATCGATTTTGTGGAAAAGACAAGAAAAATTAAATTATGAGGTTTTTTATACTCGTCTGATAAACAAATTTTTTGCATCAAAATATTTGATTTTTATTAATAGAAAACATATAAAAGTTTGAAGCTGCAGAAATCTTTGCCATCGATTTGGTGGAACACAACCCAAAAATTAAATTATGAGGTTTTTTATACTCGTCTGATAAACAAATTTTTTGCATCAAAATATTTGATTTTTATTAATAGAAAACATATAAAAGTTTGAAGCTGCAGAAATCTCTGCCATCGATTTGGTGGAAAAGACAAGAAAAATTAAATTATGAGGTTTTTTATACTCGTCTGATAAACAAATTTTTTGCATCAAAATATTTGATTTTTATTAATAGAAAACATATAAAAGTTTGAAGCTGCAGAAATCTCTGCCATCGATTTGGTTGAACAGAACCCAAAAATTAAATTATGAGGTTTTTTATACTCGTCTGATAAACAAATTTTTTGCATCAAAATATTTGATTTTTATTAATAGAAAACATATAAAAGTTTGAAGCTGCAGAAATCTCTGCCATCGATTTGGTGGAAAAGACAAGAAAAATTAAATTATGAGGTTTTTTATACTCGTCTGATAAACAAATTTTTTGCATCAAAATATTTGATTTTTATTAATAGAAAACATATAAAAGTTTGAAGCTGCAGAAATCTCTGCCATCGATTTGGTGGAAAAGACAAGAAAAATTAAATTATGAGGTTTTTTATACTCGTCTGATAAACAAATTTTTTGCATCAAAATATTTGATTTTTATTAATCGAAAACATATAAAAGTTTGAAGCTGCAGAAATCTCTGCCATCGATTTGGTTGAACAGAACCCAAAAATTAAATTATGAGGTTTTTTATACTCGTCTGATAAACAAATTTTTTGCATCAAAATATTTGATTTTTATTAATAGAAAACATATAAAAGTTTGAAGCTGCAGAAATCTCTGCCATCGATTTGGTGGAACAGAACCCAAAAATTAAATTATGAGGTTTTTTATACTCGTCTGATAAACAAATTTTTTGCATCAAAATATTTGATTTTTATTAATAGAAAACATATAAAAGTTTGAAGCTGCAGAAATCTCTGCCATCGATTTGGTGGAAAAGACAAGAAAAATTAAATTATGAGGTTTTTTATACTCGTCTGATAAACAAATTTTTTGCATCAAAATATTTGATTTTTATTAATAGAAAACATATAAAAGTTTGAAGCTGCAGAAATCTCTGCCATCGATTTTGTGGAAAAGACAAGAAAAATTAAATTATGAGGTTTTTTATACTCGTCTGATAAACAAATTTTTTGCATCAAAATATTTGATTTTTATTAATAGAAAACATATAAAAGTTTGAAGCTGCAGAAATCTCTGCCATCGATTTGGTGGAAAAGACAAGAAAAATTAAATTATGAGGTTTTTTATACTCGTCTGATAAACAAATTTTTTGCATCAAAATATTTGATTTTTATTAATAGAAAACATATAAAAGTTTGAAGCTGCAGAAATCTCTGCCATCGATTTTGTGGAAAAGACAAGAAAAATTAAATTATGAGGTTTTTTATACTCGTCTGATAAACAAATTTTTTGCATCAAAATATTTGATTTTTATTAATAGAAAACATATAAAAGTTTGAAGCTGCAGAAATCTTTGCCATCGATTTGGTGGAACACAACCCAAAAATTAAATTATGAGGTTTTTTATACTCGTCTGATAAACAAATTTTTTGCATCAAAATATTTGATTTTTATTAATAGAAAACATATAAAAGTTTGAAGCTGCAGAAATCTCTGCCATCGATTTGGTGGAACAGAACCCAAAAATTAAATTATGAGGTTTTTTATACTCGTCTGATAAACAAATTTTTTGCATCAAAATATTTGATTTTTATTAATAGAAAACATATAAAAGTTTGAAGCTGCAGAAATCTCTGCCATCTATTTGGTGGAAAAGACAAGAAAAATTAAATTATGAGGTTTTTTATACTCGTCTGATAAACAAATTTTTTGCATCAAAATATTTGATTTTTATTAATAGAAAACATATAAAAGTTTGAAGCTGCAGAAATCTCTGCCATCGATTTGGTGGAACAGAACCCAAAAAATAAATTATGAGGTTTTTTATACTCGTCTGATAAACAAATTTTTTGCATCAAAATATTTGATTTTTATTAATAGAAAACATATAAAAGTTTGAAGCTGCAGAAATCTCTGCCATCGATTTGGTGGAAAAGACAAGAAAAATTAAATTATGAGGTTTTTTATACTCGTCTGATAAACAAATTTTTTGCATCAAAATATTTGATTTTTATTAATAGAAAACATATAAAAGTTTGAAGCTGCAGAAATCTCTGCCATCGATTTGGTGGAAAAGACAAGAAAAATTAAATTATGAGGTTTTTTATACTCGTCTGATAAACAAATTTTTTGCATCAAAATATTTGATTTTTATTAATAGAAAACATATAAAAGTTTGAAGCTGCAGAAATCTCTGCCATCGATTTTGTGGAAAAGACAAGAAAAATTAAATTATGAGGTTTTTTATACTCGTCTGATAAACAAATTTTTTGCATCAAAATATTTGATTTTTATTAATAGAAAACATATAAAAGTTTGAAGCTGCAGAAATCTCTGCCATCGATTTGGTGGAAAAGACAAGAAAAATTAAATTATGAGGTTTTTTATACTCGTCTGATAAACAAATTTTTTGCATCAAAATATTTGATTTTTATTAATAGAAAACATATAAAAGTTTGAAGCTGCAGAAATCTCTGCCATCGATTTGGTGGAACAGAACCCAAAAATTAAATTATGAGGTTTTTTATACTCGTCTGATAAACAAATTTTTTGCATCAAAATATTTGATTTTTATTAATAGAAAACATATAAAAGTTTGAAGCTGCAGAAATCTCTGCCATCGATTTGGTGGAAAAGACAAGAAAAATTAAATTATGAGGTTTTTTATACTCGTCTGATAAACAAATTTTTTGCATCAAAATATTTGATTTTTATTAATAGAAAACATATAAAAGTTTGAAGCTGCAGAAATCTCTGCCATCGATTTGGTGGAAAAGACAAGAAAAATTAAATTATGAGGTTTTTTATACTCGTCTGATAAACAAATTTTTTGCATCAAAATATTTGATTTTTATTAATAGAAAACATATAAAAGTTTGAAGCTGCAGAAATCTCTGCCATCGATTTGGTGGAACAGAACCCAAAAATTAAATTATGAGGTTTTTTATACTCGTCTGATAAACAAATTTTTTGCATCAAAATATTTGATTTTTATTAATAGAAAACATATAAAAGTTTGAAGCTGCAGAAATCTCTGCCATCGATTTGGTGGAAAAGACAAGAAAAATTAACATATGAGGTTTTTTATACTCGTCTGATAAACAAATTTTTTGCATCAAAATATTTGATTTTTATTAATAGAAAACATATAAAAGTTTGAAGCTGCAGAAATCTCTGCCATCGATTTGGTGGAAAAGACAAGAAAAATTAAATTATGAGGTTTTTTATACTCGTCTGATAAACAAATTTTTTGCATCAAAATATTTGATTTTTATTAATAGAAAACATATAAAAGTTTGAAGCTGCAGAAATCTCTGCCATCGATTTGGTGGAACAGAACCCAAAAATTAAATTATGAGGTTTTTTATACTCGTCTGATAAACAAATTTTTTGCATCAAAATATTTGATTTTTATTAATAGAAAACATATAAAAGTTTGAAGCTGCAGAAATCTCTGCCATCGATTTGGTGGAAAAGACAAGAAAAATTAAATTATGAGGTTTTTTATACTCGTCTGATAAACAAATTTTTTGCATCAAAATATTTGATTTTTATTAATAGAAAACATATAAAAGTTTGAAGCTGCAGAAATCTTTGCCATCGATTTGGTGGAACACAACCCAAAAATTAAATTATGAGGTTTTTTATACTCGTCTGATAAACAATTTTTTTGCATCAAAATATTTGATTTTTATTAATAGAAAACATATAAAAGTTTGAAGCTGCAGAAATCTCTGCCATCGATTTGGTGGAAAAGACAAGAAAAATTAAATTATGAGGTTTTTTATACTCGTCTGATAAACAAATTTTTTGCATCAAAATATTTGATTTTTATTAATAGAAAACATATAAAAGTTTGAAGCTGCAGAAATCTCTGCCATCGATTTGGTGGAAAAGACAAGAAAAATTAAATTATGAGGTTTTTTATACTCGTCTGATAAACAAATTTTTTGCATCAAAATATTTGATTTTTATTAATAGAAAACATATAAAAGTTTGAAGCTGCAGAAATCTCTGCCATCGATTTGGTGGAAAAGACCAGAAAAATTAAATTATGAGGTTTTTTATACTCGTCTGATAAACAAATTTTTTGCATCAAAATATTTGATTTTTATTAATAGAAAACATATAAAAGTTTGAAGCTGCAGAAATCTCTGCCATCGATTTGGTGGAAAAGACCAGAAAAATTAAATTATGAGGTTTTTTATACTCGTCTGATAAACAAATTTTTTGCATCAAAATATTTGATTTTTATTAATAGAAAACATATAAAAGTTTGAAGCTGCAGAAATCTCTGCCATCGATTTGGTGGAAAAGACCAGAAAAATTAAATTATGAGGTTTTTTATACTCGTCTGATAAACAAATTTTTTGCATCAAAATATTTGATTTTTATTAATAGAAAACATATAAAAGTTTGAAGCTGCAGAAATCTCTGCCATCGATTTGGTGGAAAAGACCAGAAAAATTAAATTATGAGGTTTTTTATACTCGTCTGATAAACAAATTTTTTGCATCAAAATATTTGATTTTTATTAATAGAAAACATATAAAAGTTTGAAGCTGCAGAAATCTCTGCCATCGATTTGGTGGAAAAGACAAGAAAAATTAAATTATGAGGTTTTTTATACTCGTCTGATAAACAAATTTTTTGCATCAAAATATTTGATTTTTATTAATAGAAAACATATAAAAGTTTGAAGCTGCAGAAATCTCTGCCATCGATTTGGTGGAAAAGACCAGAAAAATTAAATTATGAGGTTTTTTATACTCGTCTGATAAACAAATTTTTTGCATCAAAATATTTGATTTTTATTAATAGAAAACATATAAAAGTTTGAAGCTGCAGAAATCTCTGCCATCGATTTGGTGGAAAAGACAAGAAAAATTAAATTATGAGGTTTTTTATACTCGTCTGATAAACAAATTTTTTGCATCAAAATATTTGATTTTTATTAATAGAAAACATATAAAAGTTTGAAGCTGCAGAAATCTCTGCCATCGATTTGGTGGAAAAGACCAGAAAAATTAAATTATGAGGTTTTTTATACTCGTCTGATAAACAAATTTTTTGCATCAAAATATTTGATTTTTATTAATAGAAAACATATAAAAGTTTGAAGCTGCAGAAATCTCTGCCATCGATTTGGTGGAAAAGACCAGAAAAATTAAATTATGAGGTTTTTTATACTCGTCTGATAAACAAATTTTTTGCATCAAAATATTTGATTTTTATTAATAGAAAACATATAAAAGTTTGAAGCTGCAGAAATCTCTGCCATCGATTTGGTGGAAAAGACCAGAAAAATTAAATTATGAGGTTTTTTATACTCGTCTGATAAACAAATTTTTTGCATCAAAATATTTGATTTTTATTAATAGAAAACATATAAAAGTTTGAAGCTGCAGAAATCTCTGCCATCGATTTGGTGGAAAAGACCAGAAAAATTAAATTATGAGGTTTTTTATATTCGTCTGATAAACAAATTTTTTGCATCAAAATATTTGATTTTTATTAATAGAAAACATATAAAAGTTTGAAGCTGCAGAAATCTCTGCCATCGATTTGGTGGAAAAGACCAGAAAAATTAAATTATGAGGTTTTTTATACTCGTCTGATAAACAAATTTTTTGCATCAAAATATTTGATTTTTATTAATAGAAAACATATAAAAGTTTGAAGCTGCAGAAATCTCTGCCATCGATTTGGTGGAAAAGACAAGAAAAATTAAATTATGAGGTTTTTTATACTCGTCTGATAAACAAATTTTTTGCATCAAAATATTTGATTTTTATTAATAGAAAACATATAAAAGTTTGAAGCTGCAGAAATCTCTGCCATCGATTTGGTGGAAAAGACCAGAAAAATTAAATTATGAGGTTTTTTATACTCGTCTGATAAACAAATTTTTTGCATCAAAATATTTGATTTTTATTAATAGAAAACATATAAAAGTTTGAAGCTGCAGAAATCTCTGCCATCGATTTGGTGGAAAAGACCAGAAAAATTAAATTATGAGGTTTTTTATACTCGTCTGATAAACAAATTTTTTGCATCAAAATATTTGATTTTTATTAATAGAAAACATATAAAAGTTTGAAGCTGCAGAAATCTCTGCCATCGATTTGGTGGAAAAGACAAGAAAAATTAAATTATGAGGTTTTTTATACTCGTCTGATAAACAAATTTTTTGCATCAAAATATTTGATTTTTATTAATAGAAAACATATAAAAGTTTGAAGCTGCAGAAATCTCTGCCATCGATTTGGTGGAAAAGACCAGAAAAATTAAATTATGAGGTTTTTTATACTCGTCTGATAAACAAATTTTTTGCATCAAAATATTTGATTTTTATTAATAGAAAACATATAAAAGTTTGAAGCTGCAGAAATCTCTGCCATCGATTTGGTGGAAAAGACAAGAAAAATTAAATTATGAGGTTTTTTATACTCGTCTGATAAACAAATTTTTTGCATCAAAATATTTGATTTTTATTAATAGAAAACATATAAAAGTTTGAAGCTGCAGAAATCTCTGCCATCGATTTGGTGGAAAAGACCAGAAAAATTAAATTATGAGGTTTTTTATACTCGTCTGATAAACAAATTTTTTGCATCAAAATATTTGATTTTTATTAATAGAAAACATATAAAAGTTTGAAGCTGCAGAAATCTCTGCCATCGATTTGGTGGAAAAGACAAGAAAAATTAAATTATGAGGTTTTTTATACTCGTCTGATAAACAAATTTTTTGCATCAAAATATTTGATTTTTATTAATAGAAAACATATAAAAGTTTGAAGCTGCAGAAATCTCTGCCATCGATTTGGTGGAAAAGACCAGAAAAATTAAATTATGAGGTTTTTTATACTCGTCTGATAAACAAATTTTTTGCATCAAAATATTTGATTTTTATTAATAGAAAACATATAAAAGTTTGAAGCTGCAGAAATCTCTGCCATCGATTTGGTGGAACAGAACCCAAAAATTAAATTATGAGGTTTTTTATACTCGTCTGATAAACAAATTTTTTGCATCAAAATATTTGATTTTTATTAATAGAAAACATATAAAAGTTTGAAGCTGCAGAAATCTCTGCCATCGATTTGGTGGAAAAGACCAGAAAAATTAAATTATGAGGTTTTTTATACTCGTCTGATAAACAAATTTTTTGCATCAAAATATTTGATTTTTATTAATAGAAAACATATAAAAGTTTGAAGCTGCAGAAATCTCTGCCATCGATTTGGTGGAAAAGACCAGAAAAATTAAATTATGAGGTTTTTTATACTCGTCTGATAAACAAATTTTTTGCATCAAAATATTTGATTTTTATTAATAGAAAACATATAAAAGTTTGAAGCTGCAGAAATCTCTGCCATCGATTTGGTGGAACAGAACCCAAAAATTAAATTATGAGGTTTTTTATACTCGTCTGATAAACAAATTTTTTGCATCAAAATATTTGATTTTTATTAATAGAAAACATATAAAAGTTTGAAGCTGCAGAAATCTCTGCCATCGATTTGGTGGAACAGAACCCAAAAATTAAATTATGAGGTTTTTTATACTCGTCTGATAAACAAATTTTTTGCATCAAAATATTTGATTTTTATTAATAGAAAACATATAAAAGTTTGAAGCTGCAGAAATCTCTGCCATCGATTTGGTGGAAAAGACCAGAAAAATTAAATTATGAGGTTTTTTATACTCGTCTGATAAACAAATTTTTTGCATCAAAATATTTGATTTTTATTAATAGAAAACATATAAAAGTTTGAAGCTGCAGAAATCTCTGCCATCGATTTGGTGGAAAAGACCAGAAAAATTAAATTATGAGGTTTTTTATACTCGTCTGATAAACAAATTTTTTGCATCAAAATATTTGATTTTTATTAATAGAAAACATATAAAAGTTTGAAGCTGCAGAAATCTCTGCCATCGATTTGGTGGAAAAGACAAGAAAAATTAAATTATGAGGTTTTTTATACTCGTCTGATAAACAAATTTTTTGCATCAAAATATTTGATTTTTATTAATAGAAAACATATAAAAGTTTGAAGCTGCAGAAATCTCTGCCATCGATTTGGTGGAAAAGACCAGAAAAATTAAATTATGAGGTTTTTTATACTCGTCTGATAAACAAATTTTTTGCATCAAAATATTTGATTTTTATTAATAGAAAACATATAAAAGTTTGAAGCTGCAGAAATCTCTGCCATCGATTTGGTGGAAAAGACAAGAAAAATTAAATTATGAGGTTTTTTATACTCGTCTGATAAACAAATTTTTTGCATCAAAATATTTGATTTTTATTAATAGAAAACATATAAAAGTTTGAAGCTGCAGAAATCTCTGCCATCGATTTGGTGGAAAAGACCAGAAAAATTAAATTATGAGGTTTTTTATACTCGTCTGATAAACAAATTTTTTGCATCAAAATATTTGATTTTTATTAATAGAAAACATATAAAAGTTTGAAGCTGCAGAAATCTCTGCCATCGATTTGGTGGAACAGAACCCAAAAATTAAATTATGAGGTTTTTTATACTCGTCTGATAAACAAATTTTTTGCATCAAAATATTTGATTTTTATTAATAGAAAACATATAAAAGTTTGAAGCTGCAGAAATCTCTGCCATCGATTTGGTGGAAAAGACCAGAAAAATTAAATTATGAGGTTTTTTATACTCGTCTGATAAACAAATTTTTTGCATCAAAATATTTGATTTTTATTAATAGAAAACATATAAAAGTTTGAAGCTGCAGAAATCTCTGCCATCGATTTGGTGGAAAAGACCAGAAAAATTAAATTATGAGGTTTTTTATATTCGTCTGATAAACAAATTTTTTGCATCAAAATATTTGATTTTTATTAATAGAAAACATATAAAAGTTTGAAGCTGCAGAAATCTCTGCCATCGATTTGGTGGAAAAGACAAGAAAAATTAAATTATGAGGTTTTTTATACTCGTCTGATAAACAAATTTTTTGCATCAAAATATTTGATTTTTATTAATAGAAAACATATAAAAGTTTGAAGCTGCAGAAATCTCTGCCATCGATTTGGTGGAAAAGACCAGAAAAATTAAATTATGAGGTTTTTTATACTCGTCTGATAAACAAATTTTTTGCATCAAAATATTTGATTTTTATTAATAGAAAACATATAAAAGTTTGAAGCTGCAGAAATCTCTGCCATCGATTTGGTGGAAAAGACAAGAAAAATTAAATTATGAGGTTTTTTATACTCGTCTGATAAACAAATTTTTTGCATCAAAATATTTGATTTTTATTAATAGAAAACATATAAAAGTTTGAAGCTGCAGAAATCTCTGCCATCGATTTGGTGGAAAAGACCAGAAAAATTAAATTATGAGGTTTTTTATACTCGTCTGATAAACAAATTTTTTGCATCAAAATATTTGATTTTTATTAATAGAAAACATATAAAAGTTTGAAGCTGCAGAAATCTCTGCCATCGATTTGGTGGAAAAGACAAGAAAAATTAAATTATGAGGTTTTTTATACTCGTCTGATAAACAAATTTTTTGCATCAAAATATTTGATTTTTATTAATAGAAAACATATAAAAGTTTGAAGCTGCAGAAATCTCTGCCATCGATTTGGTGGAAAAGACCAGAAAAATTAAATTATGAGGTTTTTTATACTCGTCTGATAAACAAATTTTTTGCATCAAAATATTTGATTTTTATTAATAGAAAACATATAAAAGTTTGAAGCTGCAGAAATCTCTGCCATCGATTTGGTGGAAAAGACCAGAAAAATTAAATTATGAGGTTTTTTATACTCGTCTGATAAACAAATTTTTTGCATCAAAATATTTGATTTTTATTAATAGAAAACATATAAAAGTTTGAAGCTGCAGAAATCTCTGCCATCGATTTGGTGGAAAAGACCAGAAAAATTAAATTATGAGGTTTTTATACTCGTCTGATAAACAAATTTTTTGCATCAAAATATTTGATTTTTATTAATAGAAAACATATAAAAGTTTGAAGCTGCAGAAATCTCTGCCATCGATTTGGTGGAACAGAACCCAAAAATTAAATTATGAGGTTTTTTATACTCGTCTGATAAACAAATTTTTTGCATCAAAATATTTGATTTTTATTAATAGAAAACATATAAAAGTTTGAAGCTGCAGAAATCTCTGCCATCGATTTGGTGGAAAAGACCAGAAAAATTAAATTATGAGGTTTTTTATACTCGTCTGATAAACAAATTTTTTGCATCAAAATATTTGATTTTTATTAATAGAAAACATATAAAAGTTTGAAGCTGCAGAAATCTCTGCCATCGATTTGGTGGAAAAGACCAGAAAAATTAAATTATGAGGTTTTTTATACTCGTCTGATAAACAAATTTTTTGCATCAAAATATTTGATTTTTATTAATAGAAAACATATAAAAGTTTGAAGCTGCAGAAATCTCTGC
>JAJQJQ010000595.1:0-19984 GCA_028622995.1 Panagrolaimus kolymaensis
CTTTTAAGAAATAAAACCCAAAACATCTATGTTAAAAATCATCAAATCCGTTCAGCAAATATAAATCATCCTTATGTTAACGAGTATATGTCGGTGCAAAGCTTTCATAAGATATTGTAATGTCTAAAGGCATACAGCAACAACAACAAAAAACAATACAAATAAATAAGGCACTTTATTAGAAATAAAAATATTTCAACAACAAAACAACAACCTAATAATAACAATCTAATTAAATCTATTCTAAGGTTGAAATCATAAATCATCAAACAGGAGTATCACGAGGAGCTCGAGGTGGTCCACTTGTAATCTAAAAAAGTAAACGATAAAAAAAGGAAACAAAGATTAAACATTTAAAAAAACTTACATCTCCTTTAGAACGAATAACCGATTGTTCAGCAGCAAGCCATTTCATTTTACGATCATGTTGTTTCATAGATTCAGTTGTATTTCGATCAATCATTTCAACAGTAAGTACACCATTTTCTGAAGCATATGCAGATGCTTGCCAACCAAATACAAGTTTAGATAATTCACGACCAGACATTCCTTCAGTTTTAAGCGAAATTTGTTTAACTTTTTCAACCCAATCAAAATCAGCTAATTTTAAACGTTGTCGTCGACTACCAGATAAAGCAGGAGTTGCAATATATTGATTAAAATATTGTAAAAGTATGCGTTCACGTTCTTGTTGACCAGGTAAATCAAAGTTCACTAATTCATCCAATCGATCATTAACAGCCCAATCAAATTGTTCAGGTTGATTTGATGCCACAATTAACATAAATTTTCGTGATTGTTCACCAGTACGATACAGGAATGCATTCAACATAGCCCGCATATCTTCAGAAATTTGTTCAGTTGAACGTTTGCGCAAGAATGCATCAGCTTCATCAATAAATAATACCAATCCTTTTCGAGATGATTCAGCCCAATCGAATACTTTGTGAATTGCAGATACACCATCTTTGCCCATAGGCGCGACATCACCACCAGTAAGAATAGCATAATCAAGACCAGAATGACGAGCTAAACTTTTAGCAAACATAGTTTTACCCGTACCAGGTGGACCATAGAAGAGAACATTTCGAAATAGACCATAATTGCGTTTAGTATTTTTCGTTGTAATGGCAATATCACGAAGACGAGCTTCAAGAGATGGCTAAAAAAATCATAACTTTTACATCAATCATTCAAGCCAAAAATTAACATACATTTAGAACAACACCTTTAAGAGGATCTTCTTTAGAGCGAAAGATTTGACGAGCAACTTGAATGGGATGTTTGAGAGTTTCAATTGGAGATAAACGAGATGTTTCACGAACCAATGATGGTTTTCCCATTCTAGCTTCAATATATTTTGCAGCAACACCTGTTCCACGTTTAGCAGTATACCATCCAACAGCTAAAGCAGTTAATCCACCAACAGTTGCAATAATTTTCTTTTTATCAGTTAAAAATTCTTGTAAGCCTGCACCAATAACAGTACCACTTGTCCTGAAAAAGCATCATTCAATCAATCATTGGATTAGTGGATGAAAAACAAACTTGATTTGTTCAATAATAGTTTTACGACGTTCTTCTTCTGATGCTCGAAGGTGTTCTAAATTGACATCACGATTTTCACGAGCTGCTCTGGCTTTAGCTTTGACTTCAGCTTCAATTCGTTCAAGATCATATTTATGACGCAGTTGAAGTTCGTGTTCAATAGTGGCCTTTCTGAGTGCTTCTTGTTTTTTTACTGATTCTTCTTGTTTACGTAATGCATCTTCTTGCATTCTAGCTTTCATTGCTAGTTCTTCTTCTTGACGTTTACGAGCAAGTTGATCTTGATAGTCAGCGCGCTAAAATCCATTATTATTAACAGTCCTTCATCAAACCAATAAAAAACTAACAGTTCTAGCATGCTTTGTTTCTTCATGTAAGGTCTTTCTTCTTTCTTCTTCAGCAACCTTTTGAGAATCTGATTTCATTGCTTGTATACGTTCTTCAATATGTTTTGTTTCAACTTCCATTTCTTTATGCCTTGTTATTTCTTGTAAACGAGATAATTCTAGCGCTTGTTTAGCATTTGGATTACGTTCAAGTTCTTTAGCAGCTTTTGCAGCACGTTCTAATGCAGTTGAATCAAACGAATATGAAGATTTGGAACCGGTTTGAGATGCACCATCACCAGCTTGTCCTCCTTGTTGTTGATTAGGATTAGATGGATCACCACCACCTGATGGAAGAGGAGGAGCAAAGTCTGGTGGAACTTGAGGTTTTTGAGAACCCATACCAAATAACCACGACATAGTTGATATGAGCTGAATACACCTAAAAAGTTTGTTGGTAAAAGTGTAAAGAAAACGATTGGGAAATAGTCAAAGTTTATCAAACTTCTTCGAAGCTAACATTGAAATCAAACATTGTAAAACAGAAAATTTATTGATACATGGAAAAAAATAAATAAGAAACATTATGCACAAAAAAATAAATGACGCAACTTTTTTCAACTTTGTTATGAACTTTTTTCGTAAATCACTGCGACGACATAATCCTTATCAGGAGCAACCATAATCTCATTTTTCTTTGTTTTTATTCGAAAAAACGACATATCATTAGAAGAATCCAATTCTTTTACCACAGCTTTTGATTTATCACATAGTTGTTTTAGTAGAGCAGTATGTTTTGTAGTTGCATCATCATCCAGTGTTGATCTTATTGAACGTCCTGAAAACAAAAAATTGCATCATTAAGAAAAGTTGAATAAAAGCGTTCGCGAAGTTTCGAAAATAGAGAAAGAAGTTTTCTGAACTTTCCAAAAGTATTTATAATCAGAGTACACAATTTTATCAACAGCGAACAAATAACCCTTATCATTACAAAGAAAATCTTACCAAGACTATCCATGATGATAACACCAGTAACACCTTTTTGAGATTGAATACGCTTTAGTGTTTCGTCGACTTCCATGATGCTCTAAAAAACGTTTGTTTAGAAAGATTCTTGTAGCAAAATGAGTGTAAAATAATAAAAGAGAACCAAACTCTAAACAAAAATGAAAACGAAGCAAACAATTTACATAAACTACTTTATTTCACTTTTCAAAGCAATCAAGAAAATTTCAATTTTACATTACAAAACGCTATTAAAAACCTTTCACACAAGTATCAAAAGTTTTAGGCTAATCCAGCACGAGCTAAAGCATCTTGAGCAATTTCGTGCTTTTTGGAAACTTTTACAGCTTTGAGAGCTTTTTGTTTTCGGCTTGAATTCCATTTGAAAAGCATGAAAAGTCCAAAGTAAGTACCAATTGCAGCACGGAAGATATTTGCACGTCCTAAAAAAATCATATGTTAAATGGAAGCAGCAAAAGATGAAAGAAAAATGTCATACCAAAATCTTCATGAGGATTCATATAAAGACGTTTAGTTTGAACAACTTGATTCCATACAGAACGAAGGGCAGTACTCATCTTGAATAGCCTGAAAATGGATGGGATTCTTCTTAGCATTGATAAACTTGAAAAATATGTTTGGAAAATCGCGAGCAAGCAAAAAAAGACGCGAGAAAAAAAAGTAAGCAAGCGCAAAAATACTGGAATAACTGATCTTAGCTTATTTATGGCATTTTGCCAGAACCACGAATCAAGCACGCATTTTGACATCCAAAGTCCAACGACACTAATGAAGACAAAACTTTAACTCGAATAAATAACCAAAGTGTGTTTTAAACACATTATAGCTTCTTTACAATCAACCACCGACATCAAAAATATATATTTTTTTATAAATATGACATAAAAACATTAAAAAGAAAACATTTTTAAAGAAAAATGAGATAAAAAGAAACAAGTCTGGAAGTTGATGATGAAGAAGATCATTCACTTCCATAATCAATGGTATCGCTTTAGCAATCCTTTTCACGAAGACAAATCAAGAAACATCCAGCAACATTTCCAGAAGAACAAAGAGGTGAATTTTCTAACCATGTTTTAAGAAGAGATAAATCATCAGCAGTGAAGATTTCATTGTATGAATTACCAAGTCCATTGTACATTTTTCGTTCACTTTTGAGGAATTTCAGGACAGACGATTCATAAACAAATGCATCCAAACGAAGTTTACGACGAGCACATGCGATCAATAACGCCGTGAATAAGTTCTGAGAAAACTAAAAAAAGTAAAAGGATTGATTAGATACCAAAGAAACAACCAAAAACAAGAAAACTTACGCTAGAATAAACTAAAGTATCTTGAAACCGTTCAGCATCAGTTTTATCAAAGAAAATTTTGAGATCAGGTTCTTTAATTTCAATTAGTGCTTTCAAAGCAGCTTGAATAAAATCAGAATGAGGAGAAATTGAAACTTTTCTAGCATATTTTCTAAGATTATTAAATACATTCGATATAATTTGAGCTTTTAATGGTGAAGTAGCTAATGATAAAATGCGAATACATAAACGACGTCCTTTTGTAATAACCATTGTTGTTGGAATATGTGCTTCATCCATCGTTGTATGATAAATTGAATTAAGCTTTGAATACAATTCATTTAACAAGGTGGTACTAAAACAACTAAAGGTTAAAGTAATCAAGGAATAAGGTTTGAAGAAAAACTTACGCTTCATCAGAAGAGACTGTAGGAACTTTACGCAAAAGATCATCACATTCAAGTTGAAGCAAATATCCATTTTCAATGGTAAGTAAAATTGTACGAAGTTTTCGTTTGTTTATTTCACGGGATGAACCTCCAACGATACTTTCAACATCATCTTCAGCAGGTTGAATATCAAGAACCTTGAAACACTTTACAATATTACTTATACACTAAATAGCTTTTAATTCAACCACTTACTTGTCGGGGAAACGATGTTGTAGCATTTGTAGGCTTTCCAAGAGTACCAGAAAATGATGGAGGATTATAATTTGATGGATATGTTTCTTCCAAATTATAGTACCTTGATTTGATTTTTGGCTGTTTCCATGCATCAGGTCGCTTTTCAAGAGTGTTGTTCTTCTTCCACAGCTAAAAAGTAAGATGTTTAATAAATAGGAACCAAAAGTAAAAGCTTACAGTATAATAGTAATCATCGTTATATCTATCACCGGTACCTAAACATTGTATAAGTTGAATTTTGATTAACCATTCACGTTCCTTTTTTGACATAAAACCAGCATATGGGTCAACAGCGAAATCGGTAATTGTTCGAAGAGAAGGCATACCTTCTTTTCGAGTTCGTCGTGAAGCAGTACTTCCACATGGTGATGGACATCCTATTGAAGCATTACGATTCATTGGAGATTGAAGAAATTCACCAGGCGGCATTTGTGGCATGAAAGTTCGAGTGTTTGGCGTTCCAGGTTGAGATCGTTCTTGATTCATTTGAGGCTGTGGTGTTACAAAACCAGATGATCGTCCCATTGGTGGCATTCCAGGTGGTGGCGGCGGCGGAAACGGCATTCTTGAAGCCATCATAGCTGCAAACATAGCAGGATTTGGTGGACCAAATGGTGACATCATTGGCGGAAATCCTGGTGGCATCATATTTCCTGACGATCCACTTGGTGTTGATGCCATATTAGCCATCGCTTGTTGCCATTGATAAAATTGCTGCATTTGAGCCATTTGAATTTGATTCATTGGTGGCATTTTTCCAGGTTGAAACATTCCAGGGAAATTATTCGCTTCTGCTGATTCATTTATTCGCTGACTTTGTTGCTGTTGTTGATCTCGTTGTTTTTTCGCATTATATTCATCCAATAAACGACGTTCAAGATCTTCTGCAGTAATCATACGAGGAGGCGAAGTTGATGGTTGAGGTGCATAAGTACGGTGCTGTTGAGGAGCTGGTTGAGTGGCAGGTCGACGAGATGATGCTGTTGATGAGCATGGTTGAGCAGAATTTTTGAGATGATTATTTTCCAATCGAAATGCTATTGACTGAAAAGAAGGAATATTAGAATATTTAAGTAAAGCAATGTAAAAAGGTTCCAAAAATGGATACCATTCATTTTTTAAGAGACAATGTTTTCCATTAAAGCTTTCAAAAAGTTAAAGATGAAACTTCGAATGGATGAAAACCCAACAAAATAACAATGTCAAACAAGTAGGAATATTCACAAACATTGATAATGAGCAAATTCAAAACTTACATCAGCAGCAAATTCAGATAAATCTTCTGCAGCAGGTCCAACATCACCACCAAATGTTTCATCGTTAGCCGCATCATATACTTCTTCTTCATTGGTATCAGCTAAATCTTCACAATAATCAGGATCATATTCCATTTTTATTGTTCTTATATTTGCATCTAAAAAACCAAATTCAAATTAGTAATAATGTTCAAAATAACGTTGTTGTAAAAATAATGTTAAAGAAGAACGAGCGATAATATTAAAATACAATATATTTTTTGGTTTCAAGGAAAATAAAAAAGGAGAAGAAGGAAAAAGGAAATGAAGAAAAGCGTGTTCGTCCGTTGTTTTTTCAACAAACATTTTTTTTCAAACGTTGAACAAAAAAAAATTACGCACGAAAAGCAGCAACAGCTTTTTTTGCATACAGTAAAAACAGGCGAGATCGCGGTAAGAAAAAAATGCATATATCTACGGCCGCGGCCGCCGACATAGTGAATAACACCTTTTTTTTATTCTTCGTCGTCGTCTTCGTCTTCATGACATTTCTTTGATGAAGTAATAAGTACATAATAAATGCCCATGGTAAAATAATAATTGTCTTTATAACTTCTAAATTAATTATTTTATTATTAATAGTTTGTGATTTCACTAGTTTTTTTTGGTTGTGAGTTTTAGTAGTTGCTATTATTGTTTGTTCAAAAGACTAACAACAAAGTCCACTAACTTTTTGATGATTTTTTTTTATTACACGGAGATTGATCTCAAGGGAATTTTTTTCGAAAATAACCTTTAATAAAAAATAATTTTTTTTTTGGTCTTGTCTTTAACAAAATTTTATTATTTTGTTACTTTTAGAACTTTGTATTAGCTTTAAAAATAAAGGTGAAGATAGATAACGTTCGAGAAGCTTAGTGAATTTGTAATTTTAATGTTAAAACATTATTAAAAGTCGCATATATTTTTTTTGGTTTGAACTTTGATTTGTCGATTGTATTTTTCGCGAGACTACATAAGTGATGGATGATAATATCTTTTTGACCAAAATGAATGATGCCAAAATAAAAATCCATTTTCATGGAATCCAAAAAAAGGAAATTTTAAAGTTTTCTCGTGACTTTGACTTTTTGTAATTCACACACATTAGTTTCAAAGTTTCTTCTCTAAAACAACGTTGAGGAATTTTAATAGGAATAATAATAATATGCCTGCCCACAATATTTTTATGGATTTGGTGCTTGCTTTTTATTATTATCATAAACGATTTTTTGTTTACGCCATCCCGATGTTTTCTGGCCTTTGCCAATTGCGGGCTTTGTGAATCTAGAGGATGCACCTAAAGTACGTTTGGAGGCTTTTAATAGTGATGACACCTAAAAGGTTTGAGAAAAATTTAATTACTAAAAAAATTAGCAATTCATTCTTTCTCCTTTATCGCTGCTGAATTCTTTGCTTTATTTCTTCTTACTCATAGTCTTTTTGGATTTCTAAAAGAAAAAGGAAATGCTTTGATTTCGGGATAACCATAAATTTGTAAATTTTTTCTTAAAAATTTGAACGTCCCTCTCTCATCTTCCTCTTCTGCATAGCCTAACTATAATTTCAAGTAACAATAAAAAGGTAAAATGAAAAAAATGTTATTGCCCATCATCGGCTTGTTTGCTTCATTTAGAGACATATCTAACTAACTAACTTAGTAACTTCGTCTGCCAAAACAAAAAAATGTGTGCTAACTAACTTGTTTTATTTTTTGTTGTTGCTATTATTAACTTTTTTTTATAAACCCTAGAGTAAAAATGCGCGCGCAGTAATTTTTTCTCTTTCTTACAAATTATTTTCATAATCACCATCTTTGGTTGCTATTTTTTTTTATGAAAGCAGGAAAAAAAGCAGGCAAACATGTTTATTGCGTTTTTTTGTTTTTTTGTTGCTTCTTGGCCGTTTAGTTGGTTACTTTCTCATTTGCATAAACCTTTTTTGCCTTTTGCTTGCTTTTGCTGATTCATAACTTTTTTTTACTCATTTGCTGCTTGTTTTTTTCTTTCAATTTTTGAGTTAAAGCTATTATTATTTTTGACCCTCAAATAAATATTTATTTTTTTTTCTTCCTTCCTTCTTTTTTCTTTTTCTTGGTAGTTAGAGAAAAAAGAAAACTCGTGATTATGATTGTTACCCAATTTTTTTTTGAAGAAATTTTTCACCAAAAACTTATGCTTCCTTTCCAAATATTTTTCTTTGACATTTTTCATATATTTACTCACAAATCCCATATAATTCCTCCTATCTCCTTTAAAAAAATACGAGTGCCGCATTTATTTTTTTCTTCATCATCATCACATTGATTTTAAAGTTTTTCTCATATTTTTTTCTTCTTATTATTCCAGAAGCTTTTGTTTTTTAATAATCATGCAAGCCCGCGTTGTTTTTTTTGTTTGATGTTTTTCGAGAAGTAATAATTCCTTTAGTTTAGTAGTTTCTTTATTAAGCTCTTCTTCTCCATCTTCCTCGTTTTTTTAAATGTTTTTTTTGCCTGCCCATATGACGTGATTAGCAAAAACAACAAGACTTAAAAATAAAAAAAGTTTTTTTTGGTGCATTCATTCTTCCTTTTTTTAGAACAATTTTTCATAACAGGAAACGTAAAGCTGATGGAATGGGGGTCGATCAAAATTTTACAGGTTTGAGACAATTTTAAACTATCAGCATCATTTTTTGAGGAATTTGGTTTTTAAAAAAAATCTTTAGGAACTCCTTCACCATTAGTTACTGAAGCACCCAGTGTCCCTATTGGTGAGTATTAGCATTATAAAAATAATAATTATTATATATGTATATATGTTCCGCTAAATTAGAGCTTTTACAGTTTAAACTTTAAACCTTAACTTTTTTTTCTTTCGAGTTTTTGCCTTTATAAAAAGCTCCCTACTCTGAACTTTTATTTATATCCCCATTTTTTAGACGATCCTCAGCCATCGAACGAGCAACAACAAAGCTCTTCATCATCATCATCTTCAAAACCCGTGCAACAAATTTATACGTGTGAAAACAAACCCGACCAACAACAACAACACCAACTTTTACCCATCATGCCGCCCGATAATGATTATGAATCAATTTGTGAGTTCTTTGGTTTTATTGAAAATTTAAAAATCAATCAACAAAATCCTGTAGATCATCCAACTGATCAAGATGGACATCCATATATTGGTTTAGTAAATCAAGCGATGACATGTTATTTAAATTCGTTGATTCAATCATTATTTATGACTCCGGAATTTCGAAATATTTTATATGAATGGCAATTTAATGGAACCATGGAAGAAGCAGCTCGAAGTATACCATTTCAATTACAAAAATTATTTGCTCTTTTACAAACCACTTCCAAAGCTTCACTTGAAACTAAAGATTTAACTCAATCGTTTGGTTGGGAAGGTAGTGATGGTAGGTTTCAAACTTTCTAAATATAGTCCTAAACTTAACTTTTCCAATTTTTCAGCTTACGAGCAACACGATGTCCAAGAACTTTCTCGAGTCATGCTTGAAGCTTTGGAACATCGTTTTCGTAAAAGTGAACAACATCGAACTTTCATTCAAAATCTTTATAAAGGCACTATGGAAGATGTAGTTAAATGCCTTGGATGTCAACGAGAAAGTGTTCGTGAAGATATTTTTAATGATCTCGCTTTAGCTATTCGAGAATTTGGCGCAACTGAAAGTTATAAAAGTGTTGAAGAAGCTTTAACAGCTTTTATTAAACTTGAATTATTAACGGGAAGTAATAAATATAAATGTGAAAATTGTAAATCATATCAAGATGCAGAAAAAGGTTTTCGATTTACTGGATTTCCATATATGTTGGTTATGCAATTAAAGCGATTTACCGTTGATTATACGAGTGGATTTCGAGTTAAATTAAATGATACGTAAGTTACTTAAAAAAAATTTGAGGTGGAAAATAAAAACTAATTTGCTTATGTTATTATTATTTTTAGAATGACGTTCCCTGATTATCTCGATCTTAATGGATATATTTATAATCCCGAAACAGCTAAATCTACTCCTTCACCATCAGCAGCAAGCAAACCTAAAATGTCTTATGCTTCAGTAGCAACTAAAAAAGCCGCCGCCGCAACTCTTGCTAAACCTGAAACAATTATGGAAGAAAATGATTTTCCTTCATTGTCATCATCGGATAACAACAATAAAACTACTCGAGATGCAGATGGTTGGATAAATAAACCTCCAACATGTGATGAAGTTCAAGAAATGCTTAAAAAAGGTCCATATGTGTATGAACTTTTTGCAATTATGATTCATCAAGGTTCAGCCACTGGTGGACATTATTTTGCATATATTAAAAATCTTGAACAAAGTCGTTGGCTTTGTTTTAATGATACTCAAGTAAAGGCAGTCGACCTTGATGAAGTTAAAAGATCTTTTGGTGGACCTGGATGGGCATCAAATACAAATGCATATTTAATGATTTATCGACAAATTGATTTTGAAAAAAATCAAAAATTCACTCGCAATGTCGACCTTCCCAAGCATGTTAGTAATTGGTTAAAACAATGGGAAGATGAAGAAAATCGTCAAGCATGTGAACAACAACGAATTGAATCACTGGTTAAAGTTCGTGTCGCTCTTAATGATGAACGTAATTTAGCCGATACACAACCATATGGAGCAATAGAAAATTCATTTTCACGTGATTCAACGGGTAAAGAAGTAGCTAAATGGTTTTGTAATAAATTTAATGAAATGGGAATATTTGCTTCAATTGATTCATGCTTATTAATTCCAGTTAATACTAGCTTTAATTATAATGATGATGAACCATTCGATTTTAAGGTAAGCAAATATTTATATTCGAAGAAGTTAAAAACTATGGATGGAGCGGAGTAGTTTTGTTCAAATTGCAGCGATACATTTTTTTTTCTACCATTCCCTTAAATTTTCAGGATTCAATCAGCACCCTCGTAAGAAACAGTTTTTCCGATGTCAACTTTATTATGGAATTAAAAAAGGAAGATTTTAATTTACCCAAGATTGATAGAGATATTACTCCATATGTAAGAACTGTGGATTTCCTTACCGTTGATATCACATACAATATCGTCCGATTATGTAAACGTTTATGCGCATATGATTCAGAAACCATGGAATCAATTAGAAATCGAATATGTTCATTGATTCCTAAATGTGATATGGATGGTTTTCCATGTCGCATGGTTCTTGATTATGTAACTGGTGATGAAACTCGGCTACGGCTCATTGATAATTTTAATATGACTTTGGGACAATTATTATCCACCAAATTTCAAATTACTCGATTTTATATTGATTGTGGACAAAATGATATGTTAAAATTGGATCGAAGCATCGAAGATTTTACTAAAACACAAATGTGTAAAATTATTGAAAAGCAAAAATATGGAATTCGTATGAAAATTTGTTTACCCAATGCTAGTAAGTTTGTTTTTAAAACTAATCCATAGAGTCGTAACACGAAAAATAAAGATATTAAACAACGAATATAAATTACTTTAATGATTTTTAGGTGATTATCGTCAAGCTGGACTTAAACCTCCACCAAATACCATTGGAATTCCATCCACAGCAGAAGAGACATCAGCTCCTTCACCACCTGTTTCACCAATATCAAAAAAATTCTGTCAACTTGGACCATTAAATGAAGAAAATATCGCTGCTGCTGCTGCAGCCGCCGCCGCATCATCTGCATCATCTGCCATAGCAACAAGTAGTAGTACAGTTTCAAATCGAATTAGTCAACCTAATTGCCTTTATACTACAGCAGCCACAACAACAATAGCAAGTAGTTCATCATCAACGAGTATGATAATAAATTCAAAAAAGAATCCACAAATATGTTCACCATTAACTTTGGAAAGATTTGTTAATTCTAATATTCATCCAAATTCCGCTGATTCTCCTCCTCCACCAGGATATGATGATGATTTAGATGAAATAATAAATCAAAAAGATCCAAGAGTTTCACCATTGAAGGTGCATCAGCTGTAAATGATCCAGATTCATTAAATGTTTTTTCATCATCGGATAATGAAATGGATATAGATTGCCTGGATCAGCTAATATAAGTCCAAATGTTTCGGATAATGAAGAAAATCGTCCACCACCTTACGATGAAACAATTTTATCTAAATTTAATCGACCCACCACTTTTGAAGATGATGCCTTTCCAGATACATGGGAACAATTTGATAAAGGTGAAAATGAAAATATGAAAGGTAATTTGGATGCTACTTCATCAGCCTTTATTGATAATAATGATGAATAATGGGAAAAAATCTTCATCGACAACGACTGGTACTTCTGGAGTGATTTATAATGATGCTTACAATGATGCTGAATATACTGTGTGATGTTGTAGAAACATATTATTCAGATAATTTACTTTGTAATTGTAAGTTTTCCTCCCAAAAAGAGAGGCCTAAAAATTAAAGAAAAATAGCTAGCTACAAACCTTTTCGATGACTTCACCCTCAAAAAATATTTTTTTAGGCATGTCTAGTGGTTGTTGACTCCCGTCAATACACAACTAAATTCATTGAATGATTGCCCGATATCTCAAGTTATGCTCTGACAATATTACCCTTCCAAACATTATTCTGAAACCGATCACAAGGGTTATGAATAAATGTGATGCCTGATGAAACCGTGAAAGCTAGCTTTTCTTCGGTTAATCGAATCAGTGTATCTCTTCGAGTTCCAACTAAACCATCTGAAAAACTTATTCGTGTAGTTGAATTTGATTTAAATAATGATGTAAGAAATTTTTTGTTTTTCGGTTTTGAAACCCAAAAATTATTTTTTAGGCTGCTCCAGATACTTGGGCCACTTTATTCCATGCTCCTGCATCGAATTCAACAACCATCGAAGAATTTAAAGAAAAATGGTCAAAAAATTATGGATAATGCTTATGCAGAAAGGCTCGATCTTAATAGAATACGGCTTCGAGAAATTACAAACGCGGGTGCTCCAATTCTTCATGATTCTAAAACGTTTAATCAAAGAAGTCAATCATGGATCAATTGGTTGCTCTTCAACGATTAAAACCAGAAGAAATGAATAATAAATTTAATAACAACAAAACAACTTCCAATGGCGGCGGCGGTGGCGAAGAACTTCAACCCATAATTGTTCGACGATTTTGTCCATCGACTTTAGAAATCATGGCTCCATATGAAATATTAATTCCTGATAAAGATGCTAAAAGTCAATAACTTTAAAAAAAGCTATCGCACAACGAGCAAATTTAATGCCTGAACGAATTGGTTTTTCTGAATTATTACCTAAAGGAGGATTTCAACGATGGCCTTTCACTAAAACTGCATTGGAATTAATGGATATCACTTTTACGGATAATGTTTTATTTCCGATTGATTTTGCTGGAAAATCGGTTTATTTAAGTAAGTTAAAACCCATGAGAGAAAAAAAAGTTTTTATTAGAGACTTTGATTTTTGAAAGATGCGATCGATCTCAAATTTTTGTGAATGCTAACGGTAGCAATGTTGCAATGTCCAAATTGCTCACAAACCTCAAAAAAATAATAGCATCGTCGAAGATTTTTTTTCTTTAATTTTCTGCATCTCCTTCATCTCCCAAAAAAAACTAAAACCTTCCTTTTTTTCAGTGATAAAAATGAACCCAAAAAGCATCTATCTGAAGATGAAAGACGATCAATGCGTATTCGAGAACGAATCAATGCAAGTAATAATACCATTCGACGAACTGAACGTCCACTTCGTATTCAAATGAGTAGTATTTCTGAAAGTGAGCCATAAAAAAATAATTATATCCGGTTATTATTACTGTTTCATTTTTATGTTTTCTTATAAAAATTTCTTTTGCTCATTTCTTTAAAACCTTTGTCTTCTTATTTTTGTTTCTTGATACAGTGTACTGCCAAAAAGTTATCATCTTTTTGCAACAACAAAAAATACATACAAAATCAATCATTCACCTTTTCAATATACGTACCTATGTTTTTCTTCTTCTTCCTTGTTATTATCGGCGACTTAAAAAAATATTTTTACTTCTTCTGTATCTATTTATTTTTCCACCAAAGCCGCCTTATGTTGCCACATTTTTAATGGAGGGTTTTTTTTCTTTAATACTTGTTTTTTCGTTGTCAAAAAAATGTATTCAACTGTGAAGATAAAATTTTTTTATAAAATCAAATTTATTATAACAAATATCAAATCAAAACTATGAAACAACAAAAAACAATATATTTTATGAACGTTTGACGACCAAACATGTTGTAAAGAATAGCAAGAGTTCCAGCATTATAACATTTTGCAACAGCTTTCTCACGTTCAATTTTTGCCAAAAGAAGATGTTTTTGAAGTTCTTCAGCGCTCATCATTGCATTAGGTTCAGCTTGAGGTCCTGCTTGTTGAGTGGGAGTACCAGGATGAAAATATAAGGATTTTCAAGAAATGATGGTGCTGTATCATTGAAAATATCTTCAATCCCATCGCCATTATCTTTTCAGAGAAGTTCAAAGTTTGGTTGGCCTAAAAATGAAACAAGTTATGTATTTTCCCCCAACAAAATCATACAACAGAAAGTATCAAAGAAACGTACATTATCCTCCTCTTGGTTATTACCAGGTAAAGAAGATATACTGTTGCTATCCCAAGATTCATTCAAAGAAGCGTTATCCCCAACAACGCTATGACCATCACCACAATAATTGATCAATGAAAGAGCATCCTTTGGTTCAATAGAGCATCGTTGCATAGGTTCACCAATAGATTCAACCGAATCAACATAACCAATATCATTATGCATTACAGCGCCATCAGAACCATCAGAAGATGTTGCACTTGCATGAAGTTGAGGTGGGAGCTTTTCAATTTCACATAATCGAAGAAGTTCTTGATAAAGTTGAGAATGCTTGCATTTTAAATGAGTTCGTAAATTTGATGTATTCTTTGAAACATAACCACGAGCAAAATCTTTTCCACATTCATTGCAATCGAGCTGAAAAAGAATGGCAAAGTTAATGTTCAGCAAAGCAAACGAAAATCAAACATACCAAAGCAGTTTTTAGGATCAGCTACGTAAAAGAACTTCCAAATTGGATTACCATTGCGATATTTAGGCTAAAAAATAAATATGGTGGTGATTAGTAAGAAGCAAGAAATAAAGCATTTACCGTGAAACGACGTTTGGATGATGCAGAAGCAAGAAAATGAGAAAAGGCTGGCATATTGTAATAACACTTTTCTATTTGGTATTAAAACTATAAGATTTCGCAGCAAAAAAAGTAACTTCTGCGAAAAATTTTGTGTAAGGCTCAAACACTCAAAGCATTCAACGTAAAGCTTTTGTTTTTAGGCTGCTGAATGTTTGATTTCCGTGTACTGTGAATTTTCGCTGCGTAAGTTGCATCACATCAAAAAGGGCTAACGCTCAAACAAAATTATGAAAGTCCATCTTTCTCTTTTCAGAGTTGTAACTTTTTTACAAGTTTTTATTACCTTTTTTTATTTTTAGAAATTCGAAGGAAGCATGCAAATTTCTTATCTAAAAGAAAGCTTTTTTCTTCGTCGCATTCAGCATTCATCAGTGTGTGATTCAACAATTTTCGACGAAGTGAACTCTCAACTAAACTGACAACACGAAGCTGCTTTCAACTTTTGAACACCGACGACGATGCCATTTTATCATCCAACACCAAAAGAAGAAGAAGGACCTGTTGATATACCTCGAGGTAAATTGCTTGGAAAACGATGAGGATTAAAGAAAAACTTGGTGAAGGCGGTTGTGGAGCAGGTAAGTTTCCTCTTTTTTGTTATTTGAAACTTCAATTTGTTTGTTTTTTTTGTTTACAAAGTGATTGATATTAAAACTGGTATATCTGCTGCATTAAAAGCTGAAAGTAATTTTGTTGCTGGTGGTACGGTACTCAAATTAGAAGTTCAAATTTTACGCCGTATGAAAGGTCGAAAGCATGTGGCTCAGCTCTTGCATTCAGGAAAGAAAGATCGATATAGTTATATGTAAGCAAGTTTGTTGGTTGTATAAATACACATTGTAGGATATTCCATAATTTTTTCACAACATCTTATGCCATTTTAATCTGTTCATTTTTGAGGTCATGACATTACTTGGTGATAGTTTAGAAAAATTGACTAAAAATAAAGTATGCAGTATATCAACGCAAACTCGAGTTGGAATTCAAATTCTTTATGCTGTCAAACAACTCCACGAAGTTGGGTAATTAATATCTGTTCCACAAAACTAACTTTATCTCATATATTTTAGGTATATTCACAGAGATATTAAGCCTGCAATTTGGCTATTGGTCGACGTGGTCGTGAAACTCGTATTGTTCATTTACTCGATTTTGGTCTTTCAAGAGAATATGTTTCAACGTACAAATTCAAAAGTTGAATGCGACATCCTCGATGTGATACATTATTTCGGTGAGTTGTGTCTTGCTAATGCTTTGATCGTTATTCTTGATTCATCATTAACATGAATTTTCTTTTAGTGGAACAACTCGTTATTGCTCAGCTAATACTCATACAAGAAATGAACAAGGACGTCCTGATGATTTATGGAGTATGATATATTTACTTGTTGAAATGCGATCATCTTTACCATGGGAAAATTATCAGATAAAAAAGAAATTGGAAAAGTCAAAATTGCTACAACTGATCGAAAGCTAATGCATAATTGTCCCATTCAAATGTTGGATATTGCAGACATTTACGAAAATTGGATTACTATACTCGACCTGATTATCTTTTAATCTTTAAGAAATTTGATGAAGTTATGAAAGCTGGCAAATTTAAGTGAGTTTGCATTTCTTTGTTTGCAACTTCATAACTAACTTTAACTTTTTTTTATAGATGGAGTGATGTATATGATTGGGAAAAACCAAATGCTGCAGGAAATTTAACAAAAAGAATTATGCGAACTATATCTGTTTCTGAAGAAATTGTGGATGAAAAGAATGATGAAACTTTGAGTACTGATCAACCTTTATTGTCGGAAGATAATGATGGAACAATGAAGAAGGATCAAAAGAAATCTGTTATGCAACAACCACCACCATCAACATCAACAGCAAATGAAAAAACTTCAAAAGATTCAGATTTATTTTCTCGAGCTGATTTTGAAAAAAATGAAATTGGATTTTAAAAGTTTTTTTATTAACTGCATTTTGTATGTATGTATCTAATTTGATGAATGATGTGATAATAAACTTTTAACAATCCTTGGTTTTGATTTTGATGTTTGAATGTAAAAAAAAGCTTTCAAGTTTTAGAAGAATGGAATAAACAAATTACGCACTGTTTAGAAATATTTTTGCTTTGAACATACATTCGCATATTTTGTATTTGGTGCTTCGCTTTTTGCAATGCAATTGTTAGTCATGTGTGTTTTTCTTTTCCACCGAAGTCTATTCAATAAACAACCAACCGCAAGCTTAGATTTCAGTTATTTTTTTTCCTTGCGTTGTGGTCTTCCATTTCTCGTCAATCATTAATTTTTGTTTATCGGTGATGAGTAATAATTATATTCGGCGAAAAAGACAACATCTTTAATCTTTTCACAGATATTGTTTTTCATTCCCTTGCCAAATTATATTCGGTCAGTCCGCCATGAAAGAAAAAGAAAAAAATGGATTTTGCGACGATGAGCAGCAAAAAGTCTTATCGCTTCCTTCTTTCATTCTTCGCGGTTTTTGTTAGTTTGTTGTTATCGGGTTTTTTTCTTCTTCAGTCTTTCGATGGGCTGAGAAACCATTGTATCAACCTGTTGCTATAGTCCAATATATTATTCATCATCATTCATTAACCTTTAATTTTCTTATTTTTTAGTGGACGAGCAAGCATTGGAAGGAAGGAATATATTCTTCTTGATGTTAATAGAATAAAAATTAACCTTAATCAAACTGACCATTATATTGATTGATTAAAGCTTTATTTACTGAATTTGTTTATTATTTTCTCATTAACTAAAGAAGAAAGGAAGCTAAAGCAATTATGTATTATCGATATTCTCCATTGCTAAATGTAAATGTAACAAATTTTCTTCGAGCTTATTAGATCCATATATTCAACAAAAAGGTGTTGGAGCAAATTTAAATGATTTCAATGCAGTTGTAAATTGTACTAATGGAACTCAATGGATTCTAAATGTAAGTTGTTGTTGTTCCTTTTCAAGAGCAACAACGCGACTTTGCTTTAGCTAAAAAAAACTTTTGACGATCAATAATAATAATAATTTATTTTGCTTTCTTTTTTCAGGTTTTGGTGATTGCGTTGATACTAATTTAAAACTTGCTGGATTTATTATTGGTGTCATTTCATTGATATTATGGCTAGTCCTTTAATACCTCAATTATATGAAAATTATTCACGGAAACGATGTGAAGGATTTTCATTTTGTTTTTACTCTTTTGGTATGTTCTTCCAATGCTCTCAAAAAAATTTTATAAACGATATGGTTTAATTTTCAGATTGTTGGAGATACTTGCAATATGATTGGTTCAATATTAACTAATCAACAACCATTACAAAAATTATAGGTGTTTATATATTTGTCAAGATATGGTATTACTTAGTCAATTTGCATATTATTCAAAGATATATCCTCGAAGAGGTAAGCCGAACAACAAAATAAGAAAGAAGGATATTTATGGGAGCTGCGGCTATATTTGAAAGCATAAAATTAAAACCCATGGGTAAATGAGGAGCTAAGCAAAGAAGTAGACGATGACATTACCCTACCTACATACATACAAACAGCTTGCAAATACATAGGAGCAGAAAGTTATCAAATAATTATTACGAGTTTTTTGTTTTTGTATTAAGGGATTGATTCTATTGCTTTTTTAGGCTTTGGAGAAGCTAAGGTTGTTGGGTGCTTTGTTGCTAATTTTCTTTTTGTTTTAGGTCAAAATCATGGAGTTCTCATATCGCCCATTGTTGTCCCAGTTTCCTTTTTGGCGCCTTTGCTGGTTCATATTTCTTCCCAGTTAGCTCAGTGGAATATTCTCCAGAAACTATAGGACGTCGATTACTTTCGGCAACTTCATCAACAGATTCTCTTCAAATGCCACCAATATTTGAAAGTTATACCGATGCAGTTGGTTATATCATTGGTTCATTTGCATCCTTCTGTTACTTTGCTGGACGTATTCCCCAAATTCGACAAAATTATTTTCGTCGTTCATGTGATGGATTATCTCCAATAATGTTTTATATTATCATTGTTGCAAATTTAACTTATGGTTTATCAGTAATGTTAGAAACAACTGGATGGCTTTATATGGTCCGACATTTGCCATGGCTTGGTGTTCATTGGGATGTTGCTTCTTTGATTGCATTATATTAAGTCAATATTATTATATAAAGCTCAAAACGCTGGAGGAAATATTCCACCAAGAGATGAAGAAGAAGTTGGATATTGCGTGATAATGAAGACTAAAACATTAATCAATTCACCCTTTTTATGTATCTTGTGAGACACCTCTCATTTTTTGTAACTATTTTCTTCGCCTTTATTGTTGTTGTTAGATCGTTTTGATATTATTTTACATGCAACATTTTGTACTTTTTTCTTTATTTCAACGGGCAAAAACAACTTTTTTTTGTATCAAAATTTAAAAAACTATGCAATTAATCAATAAAGAACAAACAAACAAAAAATTCTTTTATTTCAAACATAAAACATAGTAACAAATACAAAAAATAAAAACAAGTTAAGTTAAGATAGACTACAAAATACTTAACAGAGATCAAATCAAAATTACAACAACCTAAGCTTAAAATTCATACATAAAGAGTTAAAATTATTTTAT
>JAJQJQ010000596.1:0-19880 GCA_028622995.1 Panagrolaimus kolymaensis
CAGCACTCTTTCGGAGATGCTTCAAGAGCAGAAAAATAAATATTTTTTTTTTAAACAAAAATCAAAAAGGTGGAAGAAATTCTAATTTATATAGCCATTTTTTATGCTAAAATTTACGATTTCCATAATCGTTTTATCAGCACTCTTTCGGAGATGCTTCAAGAGCAGAAAAAATAAATATTTTTTTTTTAAACAAAAATCAAAAAGGTGGAAGAAATTCTAATTTATATAGCCATTTTTTATGCTAAAATTTACGATTTCCATAATCGTTTTATCAGCACTCTTTCGGAGATGCTTCAAGAGCAGAAAAAATAAATATTTTTTTTTTAAACAAAAATCAAAAAGGTGGAAGAAATTCTAATTTATATAGCCATTTTTTATGCTAAAATTTACGATTTCCATAATCGTTTTATCAGCACTCTTTCGGAGATGCTTCAAGAGCAGAAAAAATAAATATTTTTTTTTTAAACAAAAATCAAAAAGGTGGAAGAAATTCTAATTTATATAGCCATTTTTTATGCTAAAATTTACGATTTCCATAATCGTTTTATCAGCACTCTTTCGGAGATGCTTCAAGAGCAGAAAAAATAAATATTTTTTTTTTAAACAAAAATCAAAAAGGTGGAAGAAATTCTAATTTATATAGCCATTTTTTATGTCATTTATTACGATTTCCATAATCGTTTTATCAGCACTCTTTCGGAGATGCTTCAAGAGCAGAAAAAATAAATATTTTTTTTTAAACAAAAATCAAAAAGGTGGAAGAAATTCTAATTTATATAGCCATTTTTTATGCTAAAATTTACGATTTCCATAATCGTTTTATTAGCAATCTTTCGGAGATGCTTCAAGAGCAGAAAAAATAAATATTTTTTTTTTAAACAAAAATCAAAAAGGTGGAAGAAATTCTAATTTATATAGCCATTTTTTATGCTAAAATTTACGATTTCCATAATCGTTTTATCAGCACTCTTTCGGAGATGCTTCAAGAGCAGAAAAAATAAATATTTTTTTTTTAAACAAAAATCAAAAAGGTGGAAGAAATTCTAATTTATATAGCCAATTTTTATGCTAAAATTTTCGATTTCCATAATCGTTTTATCAGCACTCTTTCGGAGATGCTTCAAGAGCAGAAAAAATAAATATTTTTTTTTAAACAAAAATCAAAAAGGTGGAAGAAATTCTAATTTATATAGCCATTTTTTATGTCATTTATTACGATTTCCATAATCGTTTTATCAGCACTCTTTCGAGATGCTTCAAGAGCAGAAAAAATAAATATTTTTTTTTAAACAAAAATCAAAAAGATGGAAGAAATTCTAATTTATATAGCCATTTTTTATGCTAAAATTTACGATTTCCATAATCGTTTTATCAGCACTCTTTCGGAGATGCTTCAAGAGCAGAAAAAATAAATATTTTTTTTTTAAACAAAAATCAAAAAGGTGGAAGAAATTCTAATTTATATAGCCATTTTTTATGCTAAAATTTACGATTTCCATAATCGTTTTATCAGCACTCTTTCGGAGATGCTTCAAGAGCAGAAAAAATAAATATTTTTTTTTTAAACAAAAATCAAAAAGGTGGAAGAAATTCTAATTTATATAGCCATTTTTTATGCTAAAATTTACGATTTCCATAATCGTTTTATCAGCACTCTTTCGGAGATGCTTCAAGAGCAGAAAAAATAAATATTTTTTTTTTAAACAAAAATCAAAAAGGTGGAAGAAATTCTAATTTATATAGCCATTTTTTATGTCATTTATTACGATTTCCATAATCGTTTTATCAGCACTCTTTCGGAGATGCTTCAAGAGCAGAAAAAATAAATATTTTTTTTTTAAACAAAAATCAAAAAGGTGGAAGAAATTCTAATTTATATAGCCATTTTTTATGTCATTTATTACGATTTCCATAATCGTTTTATCAGCACTCTTTCGGAGATGCTTCAAGAGCAGAAAAAATAAATATTTTTTTTTTAAACAAAAATCAAAAAGGTGGAAGAAATTCTAATTTATATAGCCATTTTTTATGCTAAAATTTACGATTTCCATAATCGTTTTATCAGCACTCTTTCGGAGATGCTTCAAGAGCAGAAAAAATAAATATTTTTTTTTAAACAAAAATCAAAAAGGTGGAAGAAATTCTAATTTATATAGCCATTTTTTATGCCAAAATTTACGATTTCCATAATCGTTTTATCAGCACTCTTTCGGAGATGCTTCAAGAGCAGAAAAAATAAATATTTTTTTTTAAACAAAAATCAAAAAGGTGGAAGAAATTCTAATTTATATAGCCATTTTTTATGCTAAAATTTACGATTTCCATAATCGTTTTATCAGCACTCTTTCGGAGATGCTTCAAGAGCAGAAAAAATAAATATTTTTTTTTTAAACAAAAATCAAAAAGGTGGAAGAAATTCTAATTTATATAGCCATTTTATATGCTAAAATTTACGATTTCCATAATCGTTTTATCAGCACTCTTTCGGAGATGCTTCAAGAGCAGAAAAAATAAATATTTTTTTTTTTAAACAAAAATCAAAAAGGTGGAAGAAATTCTAATTTATATAGCCATTTTATATGCTAAAATTTACGATTTCCATAATCGTTTTATCAGCACTCTTTCGGAGATGCTTCAAGAGCAGAAAAAATAAATATTTTTTTTTTAAACAAAAATCAAAAAGGTGGAAGAAATTCTAATTTATATAGCCATTTTTTATGCTAAAATTTACGATTTCCATAATCGTTTTATCAGCACTCTTTCGGAGATGCTTCAAGAGCAGAAAAAATAAATATTTTTTTTTTAAACAAAAATCAAAAAGGTGGAAGAAATTCTAATTTATATAGCCATTTTTTATGCTAAAATTTACGATTTCCATAATCGTTTTATCAGCACTCTTTCGGAGATGCTTCAAGAGCAGAAAAAATAAATATTTTTTTTTTAAACAAAAATCAAAAAGGTGGAAGAAATTCTAATTTATATAGCCATTTTATATGCTAAAATTTACGATTTCCATAATCGTTTTATCAGCACTCTTTCGGAGATGCTTCAAGAGCAGAAAAAATAAATATTTTTTTTTTAAACAAAAATCAAAAAGGTGGAAGAAATTCTAATTTATATAGCCATTTTTTATGTCATTTATTACGATTTCCATAATCGTTTTATCAGCACTCTTTCGGAGATGCTTCAAGAGCAGAAAAAATAAATATTTTTTTTTAAACAAAAATCAAAAAGGTGGAAGAAATTCTAATTTATATAGCCATTTTTTATGTCATTTATTACGATTTCCATAATCGTTTTATCAGCACTCTTTCGGAGATGCTTCAAGAGCAGAAAAAATAAATATTTTTTTTTTAAACAAAATCAAAAAGGTGGAAGAAATTCTAATTTATATAGCCATTTTTTATGCTAAAATTTACGATTTCCATAATCGTTTTATCAGCACTCTTTCGGAGATGCTTCAAGAGCAGAAAAAATAAATATTTTTTTTTTAAACAAAAATCAAAAAGGTGGAAGAAATTCTAATTTATATAGCCATTTTTTATGCCAAAATTTACGATTTCCATAATCGTTTTATCAGCACTCTTTCGGAGATGCTTCAAGAGCAGAAAAAATAAATATTTTTTTTTAAACAAAAATCAAAAAGGTGGAAGAAATTCTAATTTATATAGCCATTTTTTATGCTAAAATTTACGATTTCCATAATCGTTTTATCAGCACTCTTTCGGAGATGCTTCAAGAGCAGAAAAAATAAATATTTTTTTTTTTAAACAAAAATCAAAAAGGTGGAAGAAATTCTAATTTATATAGCCATTTTATATGCTAAAATTTACGATTTCCATAATCGTTTTATCAGCACTCTTTCGGAGATGCTTCAAGAGCAGAAAAAATAAATATTTTTTTTTTAAACAAAAATCAAAAAGGTGGAAGAAATTCTAATTTATATAGCCATTTTTTATGCTAAAATTTACGATTTCCATAATCGTTTTATCAGCACTCTTTCGGAGATGCTTCAAGAGCAGAAAAAATAAATATTTTTTTTTTAAACAAAAATCAAAAAGGTGGAAGAAATTCTAATTTATATAGCCATTTTTTATGTCATTTATTACGATTTCCATAATCGTTTTATCAGCACTCTTTCGGAGATGCTTCAAGAGCAGAAAAAATAAATATTTTTTTTTTAAACAAAAATCAAAAAGGTGGAAGAAATTCTAATTTATATAGCCATTTTTTATGTCATTTATTACGATTTCCATAATCGTTTTATCAGCACTCTTTCGGAGATGCTTCAAGAGCAGAAAAAATAAATATTTTGTTTTTAAACAAAAATCAAAAAGGTGGAAGAAATTCTAATTTATATAGCCATTTTTTATGCTAAAATTTACGATTTCCATAATCGTTTTATCAGCACTCTTTCGGAGATGCTTCAAGAGCAGAAAAAATAAATATTTTTTTTTAAACAAAAATCAAAAAGGTGGAAGAAATTCTAATTTATATAGCCATTTTTTATGCTAAAATTTACGATTTCCATAATCGTTTTATCAGCACTCTTTCGGAGATGCTTCAAGAGCAGAAAAAATAAATATTTTTTTTTTAAACAAAAATCAAAAAGGTGGAAGAAATTCTAATTTATATAGCCATTTTATATGCTAAAATTTACGATTTCCATAATCGTTTTATCAGCACTCTTTCGGAGATGCTTCAAGAGCAGAAAAAATAAATATTTTTTTTTTAAACAAAAATCAAAAAGGTGGAAGAAATTCTAATTTATATAGCCATTTTTTATGTCATTTATTACGATTTCCATAATCGTTTTATCAGCACTCTTTCGGAGATGCTTCAAGAGCAGAAAAAATAAATATTTTTTTTTTAAACAAAAATCAAAAAGGTGGAAGAAATTCTAATTTATATAGCCATTTTTTATGCTAAAATTTACGATTTCCATAATCGTTTTATCAGCACTCTTTCGGAGATGCTTCAAGAGCAGAAAAAATAAATATTTTTTTTTTAAACAAAAATCAAAAAGGTGGAAGAAATTCTAATTTATATAGCCATTTTTTATGTCATTTATTACGATTTCCATAATCGTTTTATCAGCACTCTTTCGGAGATGCTTCAAGAGCAGAAAAAATAAATATTTTGTTTTTAAACAAAAATCAAAAAGGTGGAAGAAATTCTAATTTATATAGCCATTTTTTATGCTAAAATTTACGATTTCCATAATCGTTTTATCAGCACTCTTTCGGAGATGCTTCAAGAGCAGAAAAAATAAATATTTTTTTTTTAAACAAAAATCAAAAAGGTGGAAGAAATTCTAATTTATATAGCCATTTTTTATGCTAAAATTTACGATTTCCATAATCGTTTTATCAGCACTCTTTCGGAGATGCTTCAAGAGCAGAAAAAATAAATATTTTTTTTTTAAACAAAAATCAAAAAGGTGGAAGAAATTCTAATTTATATAGCCAATTTTTATGCTAAAATTTACGATTTCCATAATCGTTTTATCAGCACTCTTTCGGAGATGCTTCAAGAGCAGAAAAAATAAATATTTTTTTTTTAAACAAAAATCAAAAAGGTGGAAGAAATTCTAATTTATATAGCCATTTTTTATGTCATTTATTACGATTTCCATAATCGTTTTATCAGCACTCTTTCGGAGATGCTTCAAGAGCAGAAAAAATAAATATTTTTTTTTTAAACAAAATCAAAAAGGTGGAAGAAATTCTAATTTATATAGCCAATTTTTATGCTAAAATTTACGATTTCCATAATCGTTTTATCAGCACTCTTTCGGAGATGCTTCAAGAGCAGAAAAAATAAATATTTTTTTTTTAAACAAAAATCAAAAAGGTGGAAGAAATTCTAATTTATATAGCCATTTTTTATGTCATTTATTACGATTTCCATAATCGTTTTATCAGCACTCTTTCGGAGATGCTTCAAGAGCAGAAAAAATAAATATTTTTTTTTTAAACAAAAATCAAAAAGGTGGAAGAAATTCTAATTTATATAGCCAATTTTTATGCTAAAATTTACGATTTCCATAATCGTTTTATAAGCACTCTTTCGGAGATGCTTCAAGAGCAGAAAAAATAAATATTTTTTTTTTAAACAAAAATCAAAAAGGTGGAAGAAATTCTAATTTATATAGCCATTTTTTATGTCATTTATTACGATTTCCATAATCGTTTTATCAGCACTCTTTCGGAGATGCTTCAAGAGCAGAAAAATAAATATTTTTTTTTTAAACAAAAATCAAAAAGGTGGAAGAAATTCTAATTTATATAGCCAATTTTTATGCTAAAATTTACGATTTCCATAATCGTTTTATCAGCACTCTTTCGGAGATGCTTCAAGAGCAGAAAAAATAAATATTTTTTTTTTAAACAAAAATCAAAAAGGTGGAAGAAATTCTAATTTATATAGCCATTTTTTATGTCATTTATTACGATTTCCATAATCGTTTTATCAGCACTCTTTCGGAGATGCTTCAAGAGCAGAAAAAATAAATATTTTTTTTTTAAACAAAAATCAAAAAGGTGGAAGAAATTCTAATTTATATAGCCATTTTTTATGTCATTTATTACGATTTCCATAATCGTTTTATCAGCACTCTTTCGGAGATGCTTCAAGAGCAGAAAAAATAAATATTTTTTTTTAAAACAAAAATCAAAAAGGTGGAAGAAATTCTAATTTATATAGCCATTTTTTATGTCATTTATTACGATTTCCATAATCGTTTTATCAGCACTCTTTCGGAGATGCTTCAAGAGCAGAAAAAATAAATATTTTTTTTTTAAACAAAAATCAAAAAGGTGGAAGAAATTCTAATTTATATAGCCATTTTTTATGCTAAAATTTACGATTTCCATAATCGTTTTATCAGCACTCTTTCGGAGATGCTTCAAGAGCAGAAAAAATAAATATTTTTTTTTTAAACAAAAATCAAAAAGGTGGAAGAAATTCTAATTTATATAGCCATTTTTTATGTCATTTATTACGATTTCCATAATCGTTTTATCAGCACTCTTTCGGAGATGCTTCGAGAGCAGAAAAAATAAATATTTTTTTTTTAAACAAAAATCAAAAAGGTGGAAGAAATTCTAATTTATATAGCCATTTTTTATGTCATTTATTACGATTTCCATAATCGTTTTATCAGCACTCTTTCGGAGATGCTTCAAGAGCAGAAAAAATAAATATTTTTTTTTAAAACAAAAATCAAAAAGGTGGAAGAAATTCTAATTTATATAGCCATTTTTTATGTCATTTATTACGATTTCCATAATCGTTTTATCAGCACTCTTTCGGAGATGCTTCAAGAGCAGAAAAAATAAATATTTTTTTTTAAACAAAAATCAAAAAGGTGGAAGAAATTCTAATTTATATAGCCATTTTTTATGTCATTTATTACGATTTCCATAATCGCTTTATCAGCACTCTTTCGGAGATGCTTCAAGAGCAGAAAAAATAAATATTTTTTTTTTAAACAAAAATCAAAAAGGTGGAAGAAATTCTAATTTATATAGCCATTTTTTATGTCATTTATTACGATTTCCATAATCGTTTTATCAGCACTCTTTCGGAGATGCTTCAAGAGCAGAAAAAATAAATATTTTTTTTTTAAACAAAAATCAAAAAGGTGGAAGAAATTCTAATTATATAGCCTTTTTTTATGTCATTTATTACGATTTCCATAATCGTTTTATCAGCACTCTTTCGGAGATGCTTCAAGAGCAGAAAAAATAAATATTTTTTTTTAAAACAAAAATCAAAAAGGTGGAAGAAATTCTAATTTATATAGCCATTTTTTATGCTAAAATTTACGATTTCCATAATCGTTTTATCAGCACTCTTTCGGAGATGCTTCAAGAGCAGAAAAAATAAATATTTTTTTTTTAAACAAAAATCAAAAAGGTGGAAGAAATTCTAATTTATATAGCCATTTTTTATGTCATTTATTACGATTTCCATAATCGTTTTATCAGCACTCTTTCGGAGATGCTTCAAGAGCAGAAAAAATAAATATTTTTTTTTAAACAAAAATCAAAAAGGTGGAAGAAATTCTAATTATATAGCCATTTTTTATGTCATTTATTACGATTTCCATAATCGTTTTATCAGCACTCTTTCGGAGATGCTTCAAGAGCAGAAAAAATAAATATTTTTTTTTTAAACAAAAATCAAAAAGGTGGAAGAAATTCTAATTTATATAGCCATTTTTATGTCATTTATTACGATTTCCATAATCGTTTTATCAGCACTCTTTCGGAGATGCTTCAAGAGCAGAAAAAATAAATATTTTTTTTTTAAACAAAAATCAAAAAGGTGGAAGAAATTCTAATTTATATAGCCATTTTTTATGCTAAAATTTACGATTTCCATAATCGTTTTATCAGCACTCTTTCGGAGATGCTTCAAGAGCAGAAAAAATAAATATTTTTTTTTTAAACAAAAATCAAAAAGGTGGAAGAAATTCTAATTTATATAGCCATTTTTTATGTCATTTATTACGATTTCCATAATCGTTTTATCAGCACTCTTTCGGAGATGCTTCGAGAGCAGAAAAAATAAATATTTTTTTTTTAAACAAAAATCAAAAAGGTGGAAGAAATTCTAATTTATATAGCCATTTTTTATGTCATTTATTACGATTTCCATAATCGTTTTATCAGCACTCTTTCGGAGATGCTTCAAGAGCAGAAAAAATAAATATTTTTTTTTTAAACAAAAATCAAAAAGGTGGAAGAAATTCTAATTTATATAGCCATTTTTTATGCTAAAATTTACGATTTCCATAATCGTTTTATCAGCACTCTTTCGGAGATGCTTCAAGAGCAGAAAAAATAAATATTTTTTTTTTAAACAAAAATCAAAAAGGTGGAAGAAATTCTAATTTATATAGCCTTTTTTTATGTCATTTATTACGATTTCCATAATCGTTTTATCAGCACTCTTTCGGAGATGCTTCAAGAGCAGAAAAAATAAATATTTTTTTTTAAAACAAAAATCAAAAAGGTGGAAGAAATTCTAATTTATATAGCCATTTTTTATGCTAAAATTTACGATTTCCATAATCGTTTTATCAGCACTCTTTCGGAGATGCTTCAAGAGCAGAAAAAATAAATATTTTTTTTTTAAACAAAAATCAAAAAGGTGGAAGAAATTCTAATTTATATAGCCATTTTTTATGTCATTTATTACGATTTCCATAATCGTTTTATCAGCACTCTTTCGGAGATGCTTCAAGAGCAGAAAAAATAAATATTTTTTTTTTAAACAAAAATCAAAAAGGTGGAAGAAATTCTAATTTATATAGCCATTTTTTATGTCATTTATTACGATTTCCATAATCGTTTTATCAGCACTCTTTCGGAGATGCTTCAAGAGCAGAAAAAATAAATATTTTTTTTTTAAACAAAAATCAAAAAGGTGGAAGAAATTCTAATTTATATAGCCATTTTTTATGCTAAAATTTACGATTTCCATAATCGTTTTATCAGCACTCTTTCGGAGATGCTTCAAGAGCAGAAAAAATAAATATTTTTTTTAAACAAAAATAAAAAAGGTGGAAGAAATTCTAATTTATATAGCCATTTTTTATGCTAAAATTTACGATTTCCATAATCGTTTTATCAGCACTCTTTCGGAGATGCTTCAAGAGCAGAAAAAATAAATATTTTTTTTTTAAACAAAAATCAAAAAGGTGGAAGAAATTCTAATTTATATAGCCATTTTTTATGCTAAAATTTACGATTTCCATAATCGTTTTATCAGCACTCTTTCGGAGATGCTTCAAGAGCAGAAAAAATAAATATTTTTTTTTAAACAAAAATAAAAAAGGTGGAAGAAATTCTAATTTATATAGCCATTTTTTATGCTAAAATTTACGATTTCCATAATCGTTTTATCAGCAATCTTTCGGAGATGCTTCAAGAGCAGAAAAAATAAATATTTTTTTTTTAAACAAAAATCAAAAAGGTGGAAGAAATTCTAATTTATATAGCCAATTTTTATGCTAAAATTTACGATTTCCATAATCGTTTTATCAGCAATCTTTCGGAGATGCTTCAAGAGCAGAAAAAATAAATATTTTTTTTTTAAACAAAAATCAAAAAGGTGGAAGAAATTCTAATTTATATAGCCATTTTTTATGCTAAAATTTACGATTTCCATAATCGTTTTATCAGCAATCTTTCGGAGATGCTTCAAGAGCAGAAAAAATAAATATTTTTTTTTTAAACAAAAATCAAAAAGGTGGAAGAAATTCTAATTTATATAGCCAATTTTTATGCTAAAATTTACGATTTCCATAATCGTTTTATCAGCACTCTTTCGGAGATGCTTCAAGAGCAGAAAAAATAAATATTTTTTTTTTAAACAAAAATCAAAAAGGTGGAAGAAATTCTAATTTATATAGCCATTTTTTATGTCATTTATTACGATTTCCATAATCGTTTTATCAGCACTCTTTCGGAGATGCTTCAAGAGCAGAAAAAATAAATATTTTTTTTTAAACAAAAATCAAAAAGGTGGAAGAAATTCTAATTTATATAGCCATTTTTTATGTCATTTATTACGATTTCCATAATCGTTTTATCAGCACTCTTTCGGAGATGCTTCAAGAGCAGAAAAAATAAATATTTTTTTTTAAACAAAAATCAAAAAGGTGGAAGAAATTCTAATTTATATAGCCAATTTTTATGCTAAAATTTACGATTTCCATAATCGTTTTATCAGCAATCTTTCGGAGATGCTTCAAGAGCAGAAAAAATAAATATTTTTTTTTTAAACAAAAATCAAAAAGGTGGAAGAAATTCTAATTTATATAGCCATTTTTTATGTCATTTATTACGATTTCCATAATCGTTTTATCAGCACTCTTTCGGAGATGCTTCAAGAGCAGAAAAAATAAATATTTTTTTTTAAACAAAAATCAAAAAGGTGGAAGAAATTCTAATTTATATAGCCAATTTTTATGCTAAAATTTACGATTTCCATAATCGTTTTATCAGCAATCTTTCGGAGATGCTTCAAGAGCAGAAAAAATAAATATTTTTTTTTTAAACAAAAATCAAAAAGGTGGAAGAAATTCTAATTTATATAGCCATTTTTTATGTCATTTATTACGATTTCCATAATCGTTTTATCAGCACTCTTTCGGAGATGCTTCAAGAGCAGAAAAAATAAATATTTTTTTTTAAACAAAAATCAAAAAGGTGGAAGAAATTCTAATTTATATAGCCATTTTTTATGTCATTTATTACGATTTCCATAATCGTTTTATCAGCACTCTTTCGGAGATGCTTCAAGAGCAGAAAAAATAAATATTTTTTTTTAAACAAAAATCAAAAAGGTGGAAGAAATTCTAATTTATATAGCCATTTTTTATGTCATTTATTACGATTTCCATAATCGTTTTATCAGCACTCTTTCGGAGATGCTTCAAGAGCAGAAAAAATAAATATTTTTTTTTTAAACAAAAATCAAAAAGGTGGAAGAAATTCTAATTTATATAGCCAATTTTTATGCTAAAATTTACGATTTCCATAATCGTTTTATCAGCAATCTTTCGGAGATGCTTCAAGAGCAGAAAAAATAAATATTTTTTTTTTAAACAAAAATCAAAAAGGTGGAAGAAATTCTAATTTATATAGCCATTTTTTATGTCATTTATTACGATTTCCATAATCGTTTTATCAGCACTCTTTCGGAGATGCTTCAAGAGCAGAAAAAATAAATATTTTTTTTTTAAACAAAAATCAAAAAGGTGGAAGAAATTCTAATTTATATAGCCATTTTTTATGTCATTTATTACGATTTCCATAATCGTTTTATCAGCACTCTTTCGGAGATGCTTCAAGAGCAGAAAAAATAAATATTTTTTTTTTAAACAAAAATCAAAAAGGTGGAAGAAATTCTAATTTATATAGCCAATTTTTATGCTAAAATTTACGATTTCCATAATCGTTTTATCAGCACTCTTTCGGAGATGCTTCAAGAGCAGAAAAATAAATATTTTTTTTTAAACAAAAATAAAAAAGGTGGAAGAAATTCTAATTTATATAGCCATTTTTTATGCTAAAATTTACGATTTCCATAATCGTTTTATCAGCACTCTTTCGGAGATGCTTCAAGAGCAGAAAAAATAAATATTTTTTTTTTAAACAAAAATCAAAAAGGTGGAAGAAATTCTAATTTATATAGCCATTTTTTATGCTAAAATTTACGATTTCCATAATCGTTTTATCAGCAATCTTTCGGAGATGCTTCAAGAGCAGAAAAAATAAATATTTTTTTTTAAACAAAAATCAAAAAGGTGGAAGAAATTCTAATTTATATAGCCATTTTTTATGTCATTTATTACGATTTCCATAATCGTTTTATCAGCACTCTTTCGGAGATGCTTCAAGAGCAGAAAAAATAAATATTTTTTTTTTAAACAAAAATCAAAAAGGTGGAAGAAATTCTAATTTATATAGCCAATTTTTATGCTAAAATTTACGATTTCCATAATCGTTTTATCAGCAATCTTTCGGAGATGCTTCAAGAGCAGAAAAAATAAATATTTTTTTTTAAACAAAAATCAAAAAGGTGGAAGAAATTCTAATTTATATAGCCATTTTTTATGCTAAAATTTACGATTTCCATAATCGTTTTATCAGCAATCTTTCGGAGATGCTTCAAGAGCAGAAAAATAAATATTTTTTTTTTTAAACAAAAATCAAAAAGGTGGAAGAAATTCTAATTTATATAGCCATTTTTTATGTCATTTATTACGATTTCCATAATCGTTTTATCAGCACTCTTTCGGAGATGCTTCAAGAGCAGAAAAAATAAATATTTTTTTTTAAACAAAAATCAAAAAGGTGGAAGAAATTCTAATTTATATAGCCATTTTTTATGTCATTTATTACGATTTCCATAATCGTTTTATCAGCACTCTTTCGGAGATGCTTCAAGAGCAGAAAAAATAAATATTTTTTTTTTAAACAAAAATCAAAAAGGTGGAAGAAATTCTAATTTATATAGCCAATTTTTATGCTAAAATTTACGATTTCCATAATCGTTTTATCAGCAATCTTTCGGAGATGCTTCAAGAGCAGAAAAAATAAATATTTTTTTTTTAAACAAAAATCAAAAAGGTGGAAGAAATTCTAATTTATATAGCCATTTTTTATGTCATTTATTACGATTTCCATAATCGTTTTATCAGCACTCTTTCGGAGATGCTTCAAGAGCAGAAAAAATAAATATTTTTTTTTTAAACAAAAATCAAAAAGGTGGAAGAAATTCTAATTTATATAGCCATTTTTTATGCTAAAATTTACGATTTCCATAATCGTTTTATCAGCAATCTTTCGGAGATGCTTCAAGAGCAGAAAAAATAAATATTTTTTTTTTAAACAAAAATCAAAAAGGTGGAAGAAATTCTAATTTATATAGCCATTTTTTATGTCATTTATTACGATTTCCATAATCGTTTTATCAGCACTCTTTCGGAGATGCTTCAAGAGCAGAAAAAATAAATATTTTTTTTTTAAACAAAAATCAAAAAGGTGGAAGAAATTCTAATTTATATAGCCATTTTTTATGTCATTTATTACGATTTCCATAATCGTTTTATCAGAACTCTTTCGGAGATGCTTCAAGAGCAGAAAAAATAAATATTTTTTTTTTAAACAAAAATCAAAAAGGTGGAAGAAATTCTAATTTATATAGCCATTTTTTATGTCATTTATTACGATTTCCATAATCGTTTTATCAGCACTCTTTCGGAGATGCTTCAAGAGCAGAAAAAATAAATATTTTTTTTTTAAACAAAAATCAAAAAGGTGGAAGAAATTCTAATTTATATAGCCAATTTTTATGCTAAAATTTACGATTTCCATAATCGTTTTATCAGCAATCTTTCGGAGATGCTTCAAGAGCAGAAAAAATAAATATTTTTTTTTTAAACAAAAATCAAAAAGGTGGAAGAAATTCTAATTTATATAGCCATTTTTTATGTCATTTATTACGATTTCCATAATCGTTTTATCAGCACTCTTTCGGAGATGCTTCAAGAGCAGAAAAAATAAATATTTTTTTTTTAAACAAAAATCAAAAAGGTGGAAGAAATTCTAATTTATATAGCCAATTTTTATGCTAAAATTTACGATTTCCATAATCGTTTTATCAGCAATCTTTCGGAGATGCTTCAAGAGCAGAAAAAATAAATATTTTTTTTTTAAACAAAAATCAAAAAGGTGGAAGAAATTCTAATTTATATAGCCATTTTTTATGTCATTTATTACGATTTCCATAATCGTTTTATCAGCACTCTTTCGGAGATGCTTCAAGAGCAGAAAAAATAAATATTTTTTTTTTAAACAAAAATCAAAAAGGTGGAAGAAATTCTAATTTATATAGCCATTTTTTATGTCATTTATTACGATTTCCATAATCGTTTTATCAGCACTCTTTCGGAGATGCTTCAAGAGCAGAAAAAATAAATATTTTTTTTTTAAACAAAAATCAAAAAGGTGGAAGAAATTCTAATTTATATAGCCATTTTTTATGTCATTTATTACGATTTCCATAATCGTTTTATCAGCACTCTTTCGGAGATGCTTCAAGAGCAGAAAAAATAAATATTTTTTTTTTAAACAAAAATCAAAAAGGTGGAAGAAATTCTAATTTATATAGCCAATTTTTTATGCTAAAATTTACGATTTCCATAATCGTTTTATCAGCAATCTTTCGGAGATGCTTCAAGAGCAGAAAAAATAAATATTTTTTTTTTAAACAAAAATCAAAAAGGTGGAAGAAATTCTAATTTATATAGCCATTTTTTATGTCATTTATTACGATTTCCATAATCGTTTTATCAGCACTCTTTCGGAGATGCTTCAAGAGCAGAAAAAATAAATATTTTTTTTTTAAACAAAAATCAAAAAGGTGGAAGAAATTCTAATTTATATAGCCATTTTTTATGTCATTTATTACGATTTCCATAATCGTTTTATCAGCACTCTTTCGGAGATGCTTCAAGAGCAGAAAAAATAAATATTTTTTTTTTAAACAAAAATCAAAAAGGTGGAAGAAATTCTAATTTATATAGCCAATTTTTATGCTAAAATTTACGATTTCCATAATCGTTTTATCAGCAATCTTTCGGAGATGCTTCAAGAGCAGAAAAAATAAATATTTTTTTTTAAACAAAAATCAAAAAGGTGGAAGAAATTCTAATTTATATAGCCATTTTTTATGTCATTTATTACGATTTCCATAATCGTTTTATCAGCACTCTTTCGGAGATGCTTCAAGAGCAGAAAAAATAAATATTTTTTTTTTAAACAAAAATCAAAAAGGTGGAAGAAATTCTAATTTATATAGCCATTTTTTATGTCATTTATTACGATTTCCATAATCGTTTTATCAGCACTCTTTCGGAGATGCTTCAAGAGCAGAAAAAATAAATATTTTTTTTTTAAACAAAAATCAAAAAGGTGGAAGAAATTCTAATTTATATAGCCATTTTTTATGTCATTTATTACGATTTCCATAATCGTTTTATCAGCACTCTTTCGGAGATGCTTCAAGAGCAGAAAAAATAAATATTTTTTTTTTAAACAAAAATCAAAAAGGTGGAAGAAATTCTAATTTATATAGCCAATTTTTATGCTAAAATTTACGATTTCCATAATCGTTTTATCAGCAATCTTTCGGAGATGCTTCAAGAGCAGAAAAAATAAATATTTTTTTTTTAAACAAAAATCAAAAAGGTGGAAGAAATTCTAATTTATATAGCCATTTTTTATGCTAAAATTTACGATTTCCATAATCGTTTTATCAGCAATCTTTCGGAGATGCTTCAAGAGCAGAAAAAATAAATATTTTTTTTTTAAACAAAAATCAAAAAGGTGGAAGAAATTCTAATTTATATAGCCATTTTTTATGTCATTTATTACGATTTCCATAATCGTTTTATCAGCACTCTTTCGGAGATGCTTCAAGAGCAGAAAAAATAAATATTTTTTTTTTAAACAAAAATCAAAAAGGTGGAAGAAATTCTAATTTATATAGCCAATTTTTATGCTAAAATTTACGATTTCCATAATCGTTTTATCAGCAATCTTTCGGAGATGCTTCAAGAGCAGAAAAAATAAATATTTTTTTTTTAAACAAAAATCAAAAAGGTGGAAGAAATTCTAATTTATATAGCCAATTTTTATGCTAAAATTTACGATTTCCATAATCGTTTTATCAGCAATCTTTCGGAGATGCTTCAAGAGCAGAAAAAATAAATATTTTTTTTTTAAACAAAAATCAAAAAGGTGGAAGAAATTCTAATTTATATAGCCATTTTTTATGTCATTTATTACGATTTCCATAATCGTTTTATCAGCACTCTTTCGGAGATGCTTCAAGAGCAGAAAAAATAAATATTTTTTTTTTAAACAAAAATCAAAAAGGTGGAAGAAATTCTAATTTATATAGCCAATTTTTATGCTAAAATTTACGATTTCCATAATCGTTTTATCAGCAATCTTTCGGAGATGCTTCAAGAGCAGAAAAAATAAATATTTTTTTTTTAAACAAAAATCAAAAAGGTGGAAGAAATTCTAATTTATATAGCCATTTTTTATGTCATTTATTACGATTTCCATAATCGTTTTATCAGCACTCTTTCGGAGATGCTTCAAGAGCAGAAAAAATAAATATTTTTTTTTTTAAACAAAAATCAAAAAGGTGGAAGAAATTCTAATTTATATAGCCATTTTTTATGTCATTTATTACGATTTCCATAATCGTTTTATCAGCACTCTTTCGGAGATGCTTCAAGAGCAGAAAAAATAAATATTTTTTTTTTAAACAAAAATCAAAAAGGTGGAAGAAATTCTAATTTATATAGCCATTTTTTATGTCATTTATTACGATTTCCATAATCGTTTTATCAGCACTCTTTCGGAGATGCTTCAAGAGCAGAAAAAATAAATATTTTTTTTTTAAACAAAAATCAAAAAGGTGGAAGAAATTCTAATTTATATAGCCAATTTTTATGCTAAAATTTACGATTTCCATAATCGTTTTATCAGCACTCTTTCGGAGATGCTTCAAGAGCAGAAAAAATAAATATTTTTTTTTAAACAAAAATAAAAAAGGTGGAAGAAATTCTAATTTATATAGCCATTTTTTATGCTAAAATTTACGATTTCCATAATCGTTTTATCAGCACTCTTTCGGAGATGCTTCAAGAGCAGAAAAAATAAATATTTTTTTTTTAAACAAAAATCAAAAAGGTGGAAGAAATTCTAATTTATATAGCCATTTTTTATGCTAAAATTTACGATTTCCATAATCGTTTTATCAGCAATCTTTCGGAGATGCTTCAAGAGCAGAAAAAATAAATATTTTTTTTTTAAACAAAAATCAAAAAGGTGGAAGAAATTCTAATTTATATAGCCATTTTTTATGTCATTTATTACGATTTCCATAATCGTTTTATCAGCACTCTTTCGGAGATGCTTCAAGAGCAGAAAAAATAAATATTTTTTTTTTAAACAAAAATCAAAAAGGTGGAAGAAATTCTAATTTATATAGCCATTTTTTATGTCATTTATTACGATTTCCATAATCGTTTTATCAGCACTCTTTCGGAGATGCTTCAAGAGCAGAAAAAATAAATATTTTTTTTTTAAACAAAAATCAAAAAGGTGGAAGAAATTCTAATTTATATAGCCATTTTTTATGTCATTTATTACGATTTCCATAATCGTTTTATCAGCACTCTTTCGGAGATGCTTCAAGAGCAGAAAAAATAAATATTTTTTTTTTAAACAAAAATCAAAAAGGTGGAAGAAATTCTAATTTATATAGCCATTTTTTATGTCATTTATTACGATTTCCATAATCGTTTTATCAGCACTCTTTCGGAGATGCTTCAAGAGCAGAAAAAATAAATATTTTTTTTTTAAACAAAAATCAAAAAGGTGGAAGAAATTCTAATTTATATAGCCATTTTTTATGTCATTTATTACGATTTCCATAATCGTTTTATCAGCACTCTTTCGGAGATGCTTCAAGAGCAGAAAAAATAAATATTTTTTTTTTAAACAAAAATCAAAAAGGTGGAAGAAATTCTAATTTATATAGCCAATTTTTATGCTAAAATTTACGATTTCCATAATCGTTTTATCAGCACTCTTTCGGAGATGCTTCAAGAGCAGAAAAAATAAATATTTTTTTTTAAACAAAAATAAAAAAGGTGGAAGAAATTCTAATTTATATAGCCATTTTTTATGCTAAAATTTACGATTTCCATAATCGTTTTATCAGCACTCTTTCGGAGATGCTTCAAGAGCAGAAAAAATAAATATTTTTTTTTTAAACAAAAATCAAAAAGGTGGAAGAAATTCTAATTTATATAGCCATTTTTATGTCATTTATTACGATTTCCATAATCGTTTTATCAGCACTCTTTCGGAGATGCTTCAAGAGCAGAAAAAATAAATATTTTTTTTTTAAACAAAAATCAAAAAGGTGGAAGAAATTCTAATTTATATAGCCAATTTTTATGCTAAAATTTACGATTTCCATAATCGTTTTATCAGCAATCTTTCGGAGATGCTTCAAGAGCAGAAAAAATAAATATTTTTTTTTTTAAACAAAAATCAAAAAGGTGGAAGAAATTCTAATTTATATAGCCATTTTTTATGCTAAAATTTACGATTTCCATAATCGTTTTATCAGCAATCTTTCGGAGATGCTTCAAGAGCAGAAAAAATAAATATTTTTTTTTTAAACAAAAATCAAAAAGGTGGAAGAAATTCTAATTTATATAGCCATTTTTTATGTCATTTATTACGATTTCCATAATCGTTTTATCAGCACTCTTTCGGAGATGCTTCAAGAGCAGAAAAAATAAATATTTTTTTTTAAACAAAAATCAAAAAGGTGGAAGAAATTCTAATTTATATAGCCAATTTTTATGCTAAAATTTACGATTTCCATAATCGTTTTATCAGCAATCTTTCGGAGATGCTTCAAGAGCAGAAAAAATAAATATTTTTTTTTTAAACAAAATCAAAAAGGTGGAAGAAATTCTAATTTATATAGCCATTTTTTATGCTAAAATTTACGATTTCCATAATCGTTTTATCAGCAATCTTTCGGAGATGCTTCAAGAGCAGAAAAAATAAATATTTTTTTTTTAAAACAAAAATCAAAAAGGTGGAAGAAATTCTAATTTATATAGCCATTTTTTATGTCATTTATTACGATTTCCATAATCGTTTTATCAGCACTCTTTCGGAGATGCTTCAAGAGCAGAAAAAATAAATATTTTTTTTTTAAACAAAAATCAAAAAGGTGGAAGAAATTCTAATTTATATAGCCAATTTTTATGCTAAAATTTACGATTTCCATAATCGTTTTATCAGCAATCTTTCGGAGATGCTTCAAGAGCAGAAAAAATAAATATTTTTTTTTAAACAAAAATCAAAAAGGTGGAAGAAATTCTAATTTATATAGCCAATTTTTATGCTAAAATTTACGATTTCCATAATCGTTTTATCAGCAATCTTTCGGAGATGCTTCAAGAGCAGAAAAAATAAATATTTTTTTTTTAAACAAAAATCAAAAAGGTGGAAGAAATTCTAATTTATATAGCCATTTTTTATGTCATTTATTACGATTTCCATAATCGTTTTATCAGCACTCTTTCGGAGATGCTTCAAGAGCAGAAAAAATAAATATTTTTTTTTTAAACAAAAATCAAAAAGGTGGAAGAAATTCTAATTTATATAGCCATTTTTTATGTCATTTATTACGATTTCCATAATCGTTTTATCAGCACTCTTTCGGAGATGCTTCAAGAGCAGAAAAAATAA
>JAJQJQ010000597.1:0-19736 GCA_028622995.1 Panagrolaimus kolymaensis
GTTCGTGTTCATAGAGTCCATAAATATAAAATTGGATCACAGTTGAGGTACTTCCAGTGGGGGGAATCCAACATCCTGTTTGGAATAATTTTAATAAATTTAATAAAAAATATTTGGATCAAAAAATCCATATCTCCAATTCAGGCTGTAACTCAAAACAAGATTCACTAATTTATTCCTCTATGTTTGAAGCCATACATTGGTATGTCGGGAAATTGTTTTTTTTTTTTGCAAACCATTTCTCAAATGTCTTGTATTTGCATGAATTTATTTGAAGAAAAATAAATAAAAACAAGAAAAAATAAGATCTGCTGAAGGGGCAAAAAAAAATTTGTTTCATAATTAAAACTTCTAAAATTCTTCAACACTCAACTGACTGTTTTTGCTAGTAGTGAAAACGTGCATCAAGATGTAAAAACATTAAAAAGAATTTGTATAATTAATTATTATGATAAACAAGAAATTTAAATAAGTCAAAAAAAATCAAAAATTTTGTGATGTGTTGAGAAAGGTCGGGCCGGGTCGGTTGAGATTTTGAGATGAGATGAGGTGAGTCCAGGATTCGAACCCAGCGAAAATTCTACAACGTCTTGCAAAAATTCCACTGCGCCAGAAAACCGGATAATAGATAACAACTTTTTTGGACTATATGAAAGTGAACTTTTTGTTGAATTTTCAATCAAATTTCAATTTTTTTGAGGAAATTTTGAAAGAAAATAAAATAGTGGATTATTTAAATCATTTATTATATATTTTTACTCATGTTTTTCAATCCAACTACCTATTCAATGAAGTTAGGAATATTTAAATTTAATGTTTTTCACTTAAAGAAACATTTTTTAAAGTTAAAATGCTTTGGCAAAAATCAATAAAATCCAAATTAATTTTTCTGTTTTAAAAATCTTGTAGATTATCTATTTTACTAAATATTCGAACTCCACTTTTTTTTTTAATCATTGAGCTCATCAACAAGATATTTGGGTTTTAAATAAATGAATAACATTAAAAAATTTGCTTAATCACGTTTTGAATTACGGTGTTCAATAAAGCATATGGATATTTTTATCCAAATATTTATTATATGATTTTTAAAGATTATTCCCAACATGGTTTTGAATCGCATACCAATTATGACCTTCAACCAACATCCATAATTTATTAATGGACCTCTTCCTCTATGTATGTACACGATCACTTCGAGGTGAACGTAACAACTATAAATTATTTCCAAATCGTCACCATAGGATCCGTTTGGAAAAATATTATTGAAAATGCATGTAAAAACACCTAATAAATCATAAAAATAAAGCACTTTTACTCTGCAATTTTTTTTCTAATTCAAACTTTTTAAATAAGATTGAGACATTAAAATGACTGTTTTTGATTTATTTTGCTGCCATTTCTTAAATGTCTTGGATTTGCTTGAATTTTTTTGATGAAAAGTAACAAAAAAATAAGATCTGCTGAAGGGGAAAAAATTATTTGTTTCATAATTAAAACTTTTGATTTAGGTATCTCAATGCTTGATGCACCTTGAGTTAATTAAAAAAAAGTTTCATCGATTGAGGTACTTTCCGTGCATGCGATTTAAAATCCCGTTGGGAATAATTTTAATATAATTAAAAAAAAATATTTAAAACAAAAAATCCATATCTCCAATTCAAGCCCTAATTCAAAACGAGATTCACTTATGTCTTGCCTCTATGTTTGATACATGTGTTTGGTATGTCTGAAAATCAAAATTTTTGAATTGCGGCAATTTTTTTTATTTTCCAATTAATTTTTATTTATTTTTTTAACCCTAATAATGTATGCCGATTTTAACTCGCTGCCTCGAATAACGAGATATGAATCCACGAAGATTCATACTCAATAACATGTGTTTTTTAATTTTCAAAGCCTCATAGCTCGATTTGAGCCTTATCTTTAACTAAACAAATATGTTACCGATTTTGTAGATTTTTATGTGAATTATCTTCTCTGATAGCCAAAAATTTTTTAAAGCTTTCATACTTATGAGTTTGGAATTATTTTTACTTTATCAAAGCATTTTTTGCTTTAAGTGTAATTTTTGATGGCTTCCAAATCGTCACCATAGGATCCGTTTGGAAAAATATTATTGAAAATGGATGTAAAAATGCATAAAATATCATAAAAATAAGGCACTTTTCCTCTGCAATTTTTTTTCTAATTCAAATCGTTTTAAACTAAATTTTATGTCTCTATGGTTGCTTGATGCCTCAAATAAATAAATAATTTCTGGTTTGAAGGTCTTAATTGGTATGCGATTCAAAATCCTCTTGGCATAAATTTTTAAAAAATATAAGAAAAATATTTGGATAAAAAAATTCATATGCTTTAGTGAGCTCCGTAATTCAAAACGAGATTCACTAATTTCTTGCCACTAAGCTTGCTTGATACATGTGTTCATTTAAAACTTTAAAAAATCATTAAAAATCATTTTTGTTTAAGAAAAAATCAATAAAAATTAAAACCCAACTCATTTTTATGTGCTGAATCTAAAAAACACCACAGCCGCTTAAATTTTCCTTCAACAAAAATAGTTAAGTTCACCTCGAAGTGTTCGTGTTCATAGAGTCCATAAATATAAAATTGGATCACAGTTGAGGTACTTCCAGTGGGGGGAATCCAACATCCTGTTTGGAATAATTTTAATAAATTTAATAAAAAATATTTGGATCAAAAAATCCATATCTCCAATTCAGGCTGTAACTCAAAACAAGATTCACTAATTTATTCCTCTATGTTTGAAGCCATACATTGGTATGTCGGGAAATTGTTTTTTTTTTTTGCAACCATTTCTCAAATGTCTTGTATTTGCATGAATTTATTTGAAGAAAAATAAATAAAAACAAGAAAAAATAAGATCTGCTGAAGGGGCAAAAAAAAATTTGTTTCATAATTAAAACTTCTAAAATTCTTCAACACTCAACTGACTGTTTTTGCTAGTAGTGAAAACGTGCATCAAGATGTAAAAACATTAAAAAGAATTTGTATAATTAATTATTATGATAAACAAGAAATTTAAATAAGTCAAAAAAAATCAAAAATTTTGTGATGTGTTGAGAAAGGTCGGGCCGGGTCGGTTGAGATTTTGAGATGAGATGAGGTGAGTCCAGGATTCGAACCCAGCGAAAATTCTACAACGTCTTGCAAAAATTCCACTGCGCCAGAAAACCGGATAATAGATAACAACTTTTTTGGACTATATGAAAGTGAACTTTTTGTTGAATTTTCAATCAAATTTTCAATTTTTTTGAGGAAATTTTGAAAGAAAATAAAATAGTGGATTATTTAAATCATTTATTATATATTTTTACTCATGTTTTTCAATCCAACTACCTATTCAATGAAGTTAGGAATATTTAAATTTAATGTTTTTCACTTAAAGAAACATTTTTTAAAGTTAAAATGCTTTGGCAAAAATCAATAAAATCCAAATTAATTTTTCTGTTTTAAAAATCTTGTAGATTATCTATTTTACTAAATATTCGAACTCCACTTTTTTTTTTAATCATTGAGCTCATCAACAAGATATTTGGGTTTTAAATAAATGAATAACATTAAAAAATTTGCTTAATCACGTTTTGAATTACGGTGTTCAATAAAGCATATGGATATTTTTATCCAAATATTTATTATATGATTTTTAAAGATTATTCCCAACATGGTTTTGAATCGCATACCAATTATGACCTTCAACCAACATCCATAATTTATTAATGGACCTCTTCCTCTATGTATGTACACGATCACTTCGAGGTGAACGTAACAACTATAAATTATTTCCAAATCGTCACCATAGGATCCGTTTGGAAAAATATTATTGAAAATGCATGTAAAAACACCTAATAAATCATAAAAATAAAGCACTTTTACTCTGCAATTTTTTTTCTAATTCAAAACTTTTTAAATAAGATTGAGACATTAAAATGACTGTTTTTGATTTATTTTGCTGCCATTTCTTAAATGTCTTGGATTTGCTTGAATTTTTTTGATGAAAAGTAACAAAAAAATAAGATCTGCTGAAGGGGAAAAAATTATTTGTTTCATAATTAAAACTTTTGATTTAGGTATCTCAATGCTTGATGCACCTTGAGTTAATTAAAAAAAAGTTTCATCGATTGAGGTACTTTCCGTGCATGCGATTTAAAATCCCGTTGGGAATAATTTTAATATAATTAAAAAAAAATATTTAAAACAAAAAATCCATATCTCCAATTCAAGCCCTAATTCAAAACGAGATTCACTTATGTCTTGCCTCTATGTTTGATACATGTGTTTGGTATGTCTGAAAATCAAAATTTTTGAATTGCGGCAATTTTTTTTATTTTCCAATTAATTTTTATTTATTTTTTTAACCCTAATAATGTATGCCGATTTTAACTCGCTGCCTCGAATAACGAGATATGAATCCACGAAGATTCATACTCAATAACATGTGTTTTTTAATTTTCAAAGCCTCATAGCTCGATTTGAGCCTTATCTTTAACTAAACAAATATGTTACCGATTTTGTAGATTTTTATGTGAATTATCTTCTCTGATAGCCAAAAATTTTTTAAAGCTTTCATACTTATGAGTTTGGAATTATTTTTACTTTATCAAAGCATTTTTTGCTTTAAGTGTAATTTTTGATGGCTTCCAAATCGTCACCATAGGATCCGTTTGGAAAAATATTATTGAAAATGGATGTAAAAATGCATAAAATATCATAAAAATAAGGCACTTTTCCTCTGCAATTTTTTTTCTAATTCAAATCGTTTTAAACTAAATTTTATGTCTCTATGGTTGCTTGATGCCTCAAATAAATAAATAATTTCTGGTTTGAAGGTCTTAATTGGTATGCGATTCAAAATCCTCTTGGCATAAATTTTTAAAAAATATAAGAAAAATATTTGGATAAAAAAATTCATATGCTTTAGTGAGCTCCGTAATTCAAAACGAGATTCACTAATTTCTTGCCACTAAGCTTGCTTGATACATGTGTTCATTTAAAACTTTAAAAAATCATTAAAAATCATTTTTGTTTAAGAAAAAATCAATAAAAATTAAAACCCAACTCATTTTTATGTGCTGAATCTAAAAAACACCACAGCCGCTTAAATTTTCCTTCAACAAAAATAGTTAAGTTCACCTCGAAGTGTTCGTGTTCATAGAGTCCATAAATATAAAATTGGATCACAGTTGAGGTACTTCCAGTGGGGGGAATCCAACATCCTGTTTGGAATAATTTTAATAAATTTAATAAAAAATATTTGGATCAAAAAATCCATATCTCCAATTCAGGCTGTAACTCAAAACAAGATTCACTAATTTATTCCTCTATGTTTGAAGCCATACATTGGTATGTCGGGAAATTGTTTTTTTTTTTTGCAACCATTTCTCAAATGTCTTGTATTTGCATGAATTTATTTGAAGAAAAATAAATAAAAACAAGAAAAAATAAGATCTGCTGAAGGGGCAAAAAAAAATTTGTTTCATAATTAAAACTTCTAAAATTCTTCAACACTCAACTGACTGTTTTTGCTAGTAGTGAAAACGTGCATCAAGATGTAAAAACATTAAAAAGAATTTGTATAATTAATTATTATGATAAACAAGAAATTTAAATAAGTCAAAAAAAATCAAAAATTTTGTGATGTGTTGAGAAAGGTCGGGCCGGGTCGGTTGAGATTTTGAGATGAGATGAGGTGAGTCCAGGATTCGAACCCAGCGAAAATTCTACAACGTCTTGCAAAAATTCCACTGCGCCAGAAAACCGGATAATAGATAACAACTTTTTTGGACTATATGAAAGTGAACTTTTTGTTGAATTTTCAATCAAATTTTCAATTTTTTTGAGGAAATTTTGAAAGAAAATAAAATAGTGGATTATTTAAATCATTTATTATATATTTTTACTCATGTTTTTCAATCCAACTACCTATTCAATGAAGTTAGGAATATTTAAATTTAATGTTTTTCACTTAAAGAAACATTTTTTAAAGTTAAAATGCTTTGGCAAAAATCAATAAAATCCAAATTAATTTTTCTGTTTTAAAAATCTTGTAGATTATCTATTTTACTAAATATTCGAACTCCACTTTTTTTTTTAATCATTGAGCTCATCAACAAGATATTTGGGTTTTAAATAAATGAATAACATTAAAAAATTTGCTTAATCACGTTTTGAATTACGGTGTTCAATAAAGCATATGGATATTTTTATCCAAATATTTATTATATGATTTTTAAAGATTATTCCCAACATGGTTTTGAATCGCATACCAATTATGACCTTCAACCAACATCCATAATTTATTAATGGACCTCTTCCTCTATGTATGTACACGATCACTTCGAGGTGAACGTAACAACTATAAATTATTTCCAAATCGTCACCATAGGATCCGTTTGGAAAAATATTATTGAAAATGCATGTAAAAACACCTAATAAATCATAAAAATAAAGCACTTTTACTCTGCAATTTTTTTTCTAATTCAAAACTTTTTAAATAAGATTGAGACATTAAAATGACTGTTTTTGATTTATTTTGCTGCCATTTCTTAAATGTCTTGGATTTGCTTGAATTTTTTTGATGAAAAGTAACAAAAAAATAAGATCTGCTGAAGGGGAAAAAATTATTTGTTTCATAATTAAAACTTTTGATTTAGGTATCTCAATGCTTGATGCACCTTGAGTTAATTAAAAAAAAGTTTCATCGATTGAGGTACTTTCCGTGCATGCGATTTAAAATCCCGTTGGGAATAATTTTAATATAATTAAAAAAAAATATTTAAAACAAAAAATCCATATCTCCAATTCAAGCCCTAATTCAAAACGAGATTCACTTATGTCTTGCCTCTATGTTTGATACATGTGTTTGGTATGTCTGAAAATCAAAATTTTTGAATTGCGGCAATTTTTTTTATTTTCCAATTAATTTTTATTTATTTTTTTAACCCTAATAATGTATGCCGATTTTAACTCGCTGCCTCGAATAACGAGATATGAATCCACGAAGATTCATACTCAATAACATGTGTTTTTTAATTTTCAAAGCCTCATAGCTCGATTTGAGCCTTATCTTTAACTAAACAAATATGTTACCGATTTTGTAGATTTTTATGTGAATTATCTTCTCTGATAGCCAAAAATTTTTTAAAGCTTTCATACTTATGAGTTTGGAATTATTTTTACTTTATCAAAGCATTTTTTGCTTTAAGTGTAATTTTTGATGGCTTCCAAATCGTCACCATAGGATCCGTTTGGAAAAATATTATTGAAAATGGATGTAAAAATGCATAAAATATCATAAAAATAAGGCACTTTTCCTCTGCAATTTTTTTTCTAATTCAAATCGTTTTAAACTAAATTTTATGTCTCTATGGTTGCTTGATGCCTCAAATAAATAAATAATTTCTGGTTTGAAGGTCTTAATTGGTATGCGATTCAAAATCCTCTTGGCATAAATTTTTAAAAAATATAAGAAAAATATTTGGATAAAAAAATTCATATGCTTTAGTGAGCTCCGTAATTCAAAACGAGATTCACTAATTTCTTGCCACTAAGCTTGCTTGATACATGTGTTCATTTAAAACTTTAAAAAATCATTAAAAATCATTTTTGTTTAAGAAAAAATCAATAAAAATTAAAACCCAACTCATTTTTATGTGCTGAATCTAAAAAACACCACAGCCGCTTAAATTTTCCTTCAACAAAAATAGTTAAGTTCACCTCGAAGTGTTCGTGTTCATAGAGTCCATAAATATAAAATTGGATCACAGTTGAGGTACTTCCAGTGGGGGGAATCCAACATCCTGTTTGGAATAATTTTAATAAATTTAATAAAAAATATTTGGATCAAAAAATCCATATCTCCAATTCAGGCTGTAACTCAAAACAAGATTCACTAATTTATTCCTCTATGTTTGAAGCCATACATTGGTATGTCGGGAAATTGTTTTTTTTTTTTGCAACCATTTCTCAAATGTCTTGTATTTGCATGAATTTATTTGAAGAAAAATAAATAAAAACAAGAAAAAATAAGATCTGCTGAAGGGGCAAAAAAAAATTTGTTTCATAATTAAAACTTCTAAAATTCTTCAACACTCAACTGACTGTTTTTGCTAGTAGTGAAAACGTGCATCAAGATGTAAAAACATTAAAAAGAATTTGTATAATTAATTATTATGATAAACAAGAAATTTAAATAAGTCAAAAAAAATCAAAAATTTTGTGATGTGTTGAGAAAGGTCGGGCCGGGTCGGTTGAGATTTTGAGATGAGATGAGGTGAGTCCAGGATTCGAACCCAGCGAAAATTCTACAACGTCTTGCAAAAATTCCACTGCGCCAGAAAACCGGATAATAGATAACAACTTTTTTGGACTATATGAAAGTGAACTTTTTGTTGAATTTTCAATCAAATTTTCAATTTTTTTGAGGAAATTTTGAAAGAAAATAAAATAGTGGATTATTTAAATCATTTATTATATATTTTTACTCATGTTTTTCAATCCAACTACCTATTCAATGAAGTTAGGAATATTTAAATTTAATGTTTTTCACTTAAAGAAACATTTTTTAAAGTTAAAATGCTTTGGCAAAAATCAATAAAATCCAAATTAATTTTTCTGTTTTAAAAATCTTGTAGATTATCTATTTTACTAAATATTCGAACTCCACTTTTTTTTTTAATCATTGAGCTCATCAACAAGATATTTGGGTTTTAAATAAATGAATAACATTAAAAAATTTGCTTAATCACGTTTTGAATTACGGTGTTCAATAAAGCATATGGATATTTTTATCCAAATATTTATTATATGATTTTTAAAGATTATTCCCAACATGGTTTTGAATCGCATACCAATTATGACCTTCAACCAACATCCATAATTTATTAATGGACCTCTTCCTCTATGTATGTACACGATCACTTCGAGGTGAACGTAACAACTATAAATTATTTCCAAATCGTCACCATAGGATCCGTTTGGAAAAATATTATTGAAAATGCATGTAAAAACACCTAATAAATCATAAAAATAAAGCACTTTTACTCTGCAATTTTTTTTCTAATTCAAAACTTTTTAAATAAGATTGAGACATTAAAATGACTGTTTTTGATTTATTTTGCTGCCATTTCTTAAATGTCTTGGATTTGCTTGAATTTTTTTGATGAAAAGTAACAAAAAAATAAGATCTGCTGAAGGGGAAAAAATTATTTGTTTCATAATTAAAACTTTTGATTTAGGTATCTCAATGCTTGATGCACCTTGAGTTAATTAAAAAAAAGTTTCATCGATTGAGGTACTTTCCGTGCATGCGATTTAAAATCCCGTTGGGAATAATTTTAATATAATTAAAAAAAAATATTTAAAACAAAAAATCCATATCTCCAATTCAAGCCCTAATTCAAAACGAGATTCACTTATGTCTTGCCTCTATGTTTGATACATGTGTTTGGTATGTCTGAAAATCAAAATTTTTGAATTGCGGCAATTTTTTTTATTTTCCAATTAATTTTTATTTATTTTTTTAACCCTAATAATGTATGCCGATTTTAACTCGCTGCCTCGAATAACGAGATATGAATCCACGAAGATTCATACTCAATAACATGTGTTTTTTAATTTTCAAAGCCTCATAGCTCGATTTGAGCCTTATCTTTAACTAAACAAATATGTTACCGATTTTGTAGATTTTTATGTGAATTATCTTCTCTGATAGCCAAAAATTTTTTAAAGCTTTCATACTTATGAGTTTGGAATTATTTTTACTTTATCAAAGCATTTTTTGCTTTAAGTGTAATTTTTGATGGCTTCCAAATCGTCACCATAGGATCCGTTTGGAAAAATATTATTGAAAATGGATGTAAAAATGCATAAAATATCATAAAAATAAGGCACTTTTCCTCTGCAATTTTTTTTCTAATTCAAATCGTTTTAAACTAAATTTTATGTCTCTATGGTTGCTTGATGCCTCAAATAAATAAATAATTTCTGGTTTGAAGGTCTTAATTGGTATGCGATTCAAAATCCTCTTGGCATAAATTTTTAAAAAATATAAGAAAAATATTTGGATAAAAAAATTCATATGCTTTAGTGAGCTCCGTAATTCAAAACGAGATTCACTAATTTCTTGCCACTAAGCTTGCTTGATACATGTGTTCATTTAAAACTTTAAAAAATCATTAAAAATCATTTTTGTTTAAGAAAAAATCAATAAAAATTAAAACCCAACTCATTTTTATGTGCTGAATCTAAAAAACACCACAGCCGCTTAAATTTTCCTTCAACAAAAATAGTTAAGTTCACCTCGAAGTGTTCGTGTTCATAGAGTCCATAAATATAAAATTGGATCACAGTTGAGGTACTTCCAGTGGGGGGAATCCAACATCCTGTTTGGAATAATTTTAATAAATTTAATAAAAAATATTTGGATCAAAAAATCCATATCTCCAATTCAGGCTGTAACTCAAAACAAGATTCACTAATTTATTCCTCTATGTTTGAAGCCATACATTGGTATGTCGGGAAATTGTTTTTTTTTTTTGCAACCATTTCTCAAATGTCTTGTATTTGCATGAATTTATTTGAAGAAAAATAAATAAAAACAAGAAAAAATAAGATCTGCTGAAGGGGCAAAAAAAAATTTGTTTCATAATTAAAACTTCTAAAATTCTTCAACACTCAACTGACTGTTTTTGCTAGTAGTGAAAACGTGCATCAAGATGTAAAAACATTAAAAAGAATTTGTATAATTAATTATTATGATAAACAAGAAATTTAAATAAGTCAAAAAAAATCAAAAATTTTGTGATGTGTTGAGAAAGGTCGGGCCGGGTCGGTTGAGATTTTGAGATGAGATGAGGTGAGTCCAGGATTCGAACCCAGCGAAAATTCTACAACGTCTTGCAAAAATTCCACTGCGCCAGAAAACCGGATAATAGATAACAACTTTTTTGGACTATATGAAAGTGAACTTTTTGTTGAATTTTCAATCAAATTTTCAATTTTTTTGAGGAAATTTTGAAAGAAAATAAAATAGTGGATTATTTAAATCATTTATTATATATTTTTACTCATGTTTTTCAATCCAACTACCTATTCAATGAAGTTAGGAATATTTAAATTTAATGTTTTTCACTTAAAGAAACATTTTTTAAAGTTAAAATGCTTTGGCAAAAATCAATAAAATCCAAATTAATTTTTCTGTTTTAAAAATCTTGTAGATTATCTATTTTACTAAATATTCGAACTCCACTTTTTTTTTTAATCATTGAGCTCATCAACAAGATATTTGGGTTTTAAATAAATGAATAACATTAAAAAATTTGCTTAATCACGTTTTGAATTACGGTGTTCAATAAAGCATATGGATATTTTTATCCAAATATTTATTATATGATTTTTAAAGATTATTCCCAACATGGTTTTGAATCGCATACCAATTATGACCTTCAACCAACATCCATAATTTATTAATGGACCTCTTCCTCTATGTATGTACACGATCACTTCGAGGTGAACGTAACAACTATAAATTATTTCCAAATCGTCACCATAGGATCCGTTTGGAAAAATATTATTGAAAATGCATGTAAAAACACCTAATAAATCATAAAAATAAAGCACTTTTACTCTGCAATTTTTTTTCTAATTCAAAACTTTTTAAATAAGATTGAGACATTAAAATGACTGTTTTTGATTTATTTTGCTGCCATTTCTTAAATGTCTTGGATTTGCTTGAATTTTTTTGATGAAAAGTAACAAAAAAATAAGATCTGCTGAAGGGGAAAAAATTATTTGTTTCATAATTAAAACTTTTGATTTAGGTATCTCAATGCTTGATGCACCTTGAGTTAATTAAAAAAAAGTTTCATCGATTGAGGTACTTTCCGTGCATGCGATTTAAAATCCCGTTGGGAATAATTTTAATATAATTAAAAAAAAATATTTAAAACAAAAAATCCATATCTCCAATTCAAGCCCTAATTCAAAACGAGATTCACTTATGTCTTGCCTCTATGTTTGATACATGTGTTTGGTATGTCTGAAAATCAAAATTTTTGAATTGCGGCAATTTTTTTTATTTTCCAATTAATTTTTATTTATTTTTTTAACCCTAATAATGTATGCCGATTTTAACTCGCTGCCTCGAATAACGAGATATGAATCCACGAAGATTCATACTCAATAACATGTGTTTTTTAATTTTCAAAGCCTCATAGCTCGATTTGAGCCTTATCTTTAACTAAACAAATATGTTACCGATTTTGTAGATTTTTATGTGAATTATCTTCTCTGATAGCCAAAAATTTTTTAAAGCTTTCATACTTATGAGTTTGGAATTATTTTTACTTTATCAAAGCATTTTTTGCTTTAAGTGTAATTTTTGATGGCTTCCAAATCGTCACCATAGGATCCGTTTGGAAAAATATTATTGAAAATGGATGTAAAAATGCATAAAATATCATAAAAATAAGGCACTTTTCCTCTGCAATTTTTTTTCTAATTCAAATCGTTTTAAACTAAATTTTATGTCTCTATGGTTGCTTGATGCCTCAAATAAATAAATAATTTCTGGTTTGAAGGTCTTAATTGGTATGCGATTCAAAATCCTCTTGGCATAAATTTTTAAAAAATATAAGAAAAATATTTGGATAAAAAAATTCATATGCTTTAGTGAGCTCCGTAATTCAAAACGAGATTCACTAATTTCTTGCCACTAAGCTTGCTTGATACATGTGTTCATTTAAAACTTTAAAAAATCATTAAAAATCATTTTTGTTTAAGAAAAAATCAATAAAAATTAAAACCCAACTCATTTTTATGTGCTGAATCTAAAAAACACCACAGCCGCTTAAATTTTCCTTCAACAAAAATAGTTAAGTTCACCTCGAAGTGTTCGTGTTCATAGAGTCCATAAATATAAAATTGGATCACAGTTGAGGTACTTCCAGTGGGGGGAATCCAACATCCTGTTTGGAATAATTTTAATAAATTTAATAAAAAATATTTGGATCAAAAAATCCATATCTCCAATTCAGGCTGTAACTCAAAACAAGATTCACTAATTTATTCCTCTATGTTTGAAGCCATACATTGGTATGTCGGGAAATTGTTTTTTTTTTTTGCAACCATTTCTCAAATGTCTTGTATTTGCATGAATTTATTTGAAGAAAAATAAATAAAAACAAGAAAAAATAAGATCTGCTGAAGGGGCAAAAAAAAATTTGTTTCATAATTAAAACTTCTAAAATTCTTCAACACTCAACTGACTGTTTTTGCTAGTAGTGAAAACGTGCATCAAGATGTAAAAACATTAAAAAGAATTTGTATAATTAATTATTATGATAAACAAGAAATTTAAATAAGTCAAAAAAAATCAAAAATTTTGTGATGTGTTGAGAAAGGTCGGGCCGGGTCGGTTGAGATTTTGAGATGAGATGAGGTGAGTCCAGGATTCGAACCCAGCGAAAATTCTACAACGTCTTGCAAAAATTCCACTGCGCCAGAAAACCGGATAATAGATAACAACTTTTTTGGACTATATGAAAGTGAACTTTTTGTTGAATTTTCAATCAAATTTTCAATTTTTTTGAGGAAATTTTGAAAGAAAATAAAATAGTGGATTATTTAAATCATTTATTATATATTTTTACTCATGTTTTTCAATCCAACTACCTATTCAATGAAGTTAGGAATATTTAAATTTAATGTTTTTCACTTAAAGAAACATTTTTTAAAGTTAAAATGCTTTGGCAAAAATCAATAAAATCCAAATTAATTTTTCTGTTTTAAAAATCTTGTAGATTATCTATTTTACTAAATATTCGAACTCCACTTTTTTTTTTAATCATTGAGCTCATCAACAAGATATTTGGGTTTTAAATAAATGAATAACATTAAAAAATTTGCTTAATCACGTTTTGAATTACGGTGTTCAATAAAGCATATGGATATTTTTATCCAAATATTTATTATATGATTTTTAAAGATTATTCCCAACATGGTTTTGAATCGCATACCAATTATGACCTTCAACCAACATCCATAATTTATTAATGGACCTCTTCCTCTATGTATGTACACGATCACTTCGAGGTGAACGTAACAACTATAAATTATTTCCAAATCGTCACCATAGGATCCGTTTGGAAAAATATTATTGAAAATGCATGTAAAAACACCTAATAAATCATAAAAATAAAGCACTTTTACTCTGCAATTTTTTTTCTAATTCAAAACTTTTTAAATAAGATTGAGACATTAAAATGACTGTTTTTGATTTATTTTGCTGCCATTTCTTAAATGTCTTGGATTTGCTTGAATTTTTTTGATGAAAAGTAACAAAAAAATAAGATCTGCTGAAGGGGAAAAAATTATTTGTTTCATAATTAAAACTTTTGATTTAGGTATCTCAATGCTTGATGCACCTTGAGTTAATTAAAAAAAAGTTTCATCGATTGAGGTACTTTCCGTGCATGCGATTTAAAATCCCGTTGGGAATAATTTTAATATAATTAAAAAAAAATATTTAAAACAAAAAATCCATATCTCCAATTCAAGCCCTAATTCAAAACGAGATTCACTTATGTCTTGCCTCTATGTTTGATACATGTGTTTGGTATGTCTGAAAATCAAAATTTTTGAATTGCGGCAATTTTTTTTATTTTCCAATTAATTTTTATTTATTTTTTTAACCCTAATAATGTATGCCGATTTTAACTCGCTGCCTCGAATAACGAGATATGAATCCACGAAGATTCATACTCAATAACATGTGTTTTTTAATTTTCAAAGCCTCATAGCTCGATTTGAGCCTTATCTTTAACTAAACAAATATGTTACCGATTTTGTAGATTTTTATGTGAATTATCTTCTCTGATAGCCAAAAATTTTTTAAAGCTTTCATACTTATGAGTTTGGAATTATTTTTACTTTATCAAAGCATTTTTTGCTTTAAGTGTAATTTTTGATGGCTTCCAAATCGTCACCATAGGATCCGTTTGGAAAAATATTATTGAAAATGGATGTAAAAATGCATAAAATATCATAAAAATAAGGCACTTTTCCTCTGCAATTTTTTTTCTAATTCAAATCGTTTTAAACTAAATTTTATGTCTCTATGGTTGCTTGATGCCTCAAATAAATAAATAATTTCTGGTTTGAAGGTCTTAATTGGTATGCGATTCAAAATCCTCTTGGCATAAATTTTTAAAAAATATAAGAAAAATATTTGGATAAAAAAATTCATATGCTTTAGTGAGCTCCGTAATTCAAAACGAGATTCACTAATTTCTTGCCACTAAGCTTGCTTGATACATGTGTTCATTTAAAACTTTAAAAAATCATTAAAAATCATTTTTGTTTAAGAAAAAATCAATAAAAATTAAAACCCAACTCATTTTTATGTGCTGAATCTAAAAAACACCACAGCCGCTTAAATTTTCCTTCAACAAAAATAGTTAAGTTCACCTCGAAGTGTTCGTGTTCATAGAGTCCATAAATATAAAATTGGATCACAGTTGAGGTACTTCCAGTGGGGGGAATCCAACATCCTGTTTGGAATAATTTTAATAAATTTAATAAAAAATATTTGGATCAAAAAATCCATATCTCCAATTCAGGCTGTAACTCAAAACAAGATTCACTAATTTATTCCTCTATGTTTGAAGCCATACATTGGTATGTCGGGAAATTGTTTTTTTTTTTTGCAACCATTTCTCAAATGTCTTGTATTTGCATGAATTTATTTGAAGAAAAATAAATAAAAACAAGAAAAAATAAGATCTGCTGAAGGGGCAAAAAAAAATTTGTTTCATAATTAAAACTTCTAAAATTCTTCAACACTCAACTGACTGTTTTTGCTAGTAGTGAAAACGTGCATCAAGATGTAAAAACATTAAAAAGAATTTGTATAATTAATTATTATGATAAACAAGAAATTTAAATAAGTCAAAAAAAATCAAAAATTTTGTGATGTGTTGAGAAAGGTCGGGCCGGGTCGGTTGAGATTTTGAGATGAGATGAGGTGAGTCCAGGATTCGAACCCAGCGAAAATTCTACAACGTCTTGCAAAAATTCCACTGCGCCAGAAAACCGGATAATAGATAACAACTTTTTTGGACTATATGAAAGTGAACTTTTTGTTGAATTTTCAATCAAATTTTCAATTTTTTTGAGGAAATTTTGAAAGAAAATAAAATAGTGGATTATTTAAATCATTTATTATATATTTTTACTCATGTTTTTCAATCCAACTACCTATTCAATGAAGTTAGGAATATTTAAATTTAATGTTTTTCACTTAAAGAAACATTTTTTAAAGTTAAAATGCTTTGGCAAAAATCAATAAAATCCAAATTAATTTTTCTGTTTTAAAAATCTTGTAGATTATCTATTTTACTAAATATTCGAACTCCACTTTTTTTTTTAATCATTGAGCTCATCAACAAGATATTTGGGTTTTAAATAAATGAATAACATTAAAAAATTTGCTTAATCACGTTTTGAATTACGGTGTTCAATAAAGCATATGGATATTTTTATCCAAATATTTATTATATGATTTTTAAAGATTATTCCCAACATGGTTTTGAATCGCATACCAATTATGACCTTCAACCAACATCCATAATTTATTAATGGACCTCTTCCTCTATGTATGTACACGATCACTTCGAGGTGAACGTAACAACTATAAATTATTTCCAAATCGTCACCATAGGATCCGTTTGGAAAAATATTATTGAAAATGCATGTAAAAACACCTAATAAATCATAAAAATAAAGCACTTTTACTCTGCAATTTTTTTTCTAATTCAAAACTTTTTAAATAAGATTGAGACATTAAAATGACTGTTTTTGATTTATTTTGCTGCCATTTCTTAAATGTCTTGGATTTGCTTGAATTTTTTTGATGAAAAGTAACAAAAAAATAAGATCTGCTGAAGGGGAAAAAATTATTTGTTTCATAATTAAAACTTTTGATTTAGGTATCTCAATGCTTGATGCACCTTGAGTTAATTAAAAAAAAGTTTCATCGATTGAGGTACTTTCCGTGCATGCGATTTAAAATCCCGTTGGGAATAATTTTAATATAATTAAAAAAAAATATTTAAAACAAAAAATCCATATCTCCAATTCAAGCCCTAATTCAAAACGAGATTCACTTATGTCTTGCCTCTATGTTTGATACATGTGTTTGGTATGTCTGAAAATCAAAATTTTTGAATTGCGGCAATTTTTTTTATTTTCCAATTAATTTTTATTTATTTTTTTAACCCTAATAATGTATGCCGATTTTAACTCGCTGCCTCGAATAACGAGATATGAATCCACGAAGATTCATACTCAATAACATGTGTTTTTTAATTTTCAAAGCCTCATAGCTCGATTTGAGCCTTATCTTTAACTAAACAAATATGTTACCGATTTTGTAGATTTTTATGTGAATTATCTTCTCTGATAGCCAAAAATTTTTTAAAGCTTTCATACTTATGAGTTTGGAATTATTTTTACTTTATCAAAGCATTTTTTGCTTTAAGTGTAATTTTTGATGGCTTCCAAATCGTCACCATAGGATCCGTTTGGAAAAATATTATTGAAAATGGATGTAAAAATGCATAAAATATCATAAAAATAAGGCACTTTTCCTCTGCAATTTTTTTTCTAATTCAAATCGTTTTAAACTAAATTTTATGTCTCTATGGTTGCTTGATGCCTCAAATAAATAAATAATTTCTGGTTTGAAGGTCTTAATTGGTATGCGATTCAAAATCCTCTTGGCATAAATTTTTAAAAAATATAAGAAAAATATTTGGATAAAAAAATTCATATGCTTTAGTGAGCTCCGTAATTCAAAACGAGATTCACTAATTTCTTGCCACTAAGCTTGCTTGATACATGTGTTCATTTAAAACTTTAAAAAATCATTAAAAATCATTTTTGTTTAAGAAAAAATCAATAAAAATTAAAACCCAACTCATTTTTATGTGCTGAATCTAAAAAACACCACAGCCGCTTAAATTTTCCTTCAACAAAAATAGTTAAGTTCACCTCGAAGTGTTCGTGTTCATAGAGTCCATAAATATAAAATTGGATCACAGTTGAGGTACTTCCAGTGGGGGGAATCCAACATCCTGTTTGGAATAATTTTAATAAATTTAATAAAAAATATTTGGATCAAAAAATCCATATCTCCAATTCAGGCTGTAACTCAAAACAAGATTCACTAATTTATTCCTCTATGTTTGAAGCCATACATTGGTATGTCGGGAAATTGTTTTTTTTTTTTGCAACCATTTCTCAAATGTCTTGTATTTGCATGAATTTATTTGAAGAAAAATAAATAAAAACAAGAAAAAATAAGATCTGCTGAAGGGGCAAAAAAAAATTTGTTTCATAATTAAAACTTCTAAAATTCTTCAACACTCAACTGACTGTTTTTGCTAGTAGTGAAAACGTGCATCAAGATGTAAAAACATTAAAAAGAATTTGTATAATTAATTATTATGATAAACAAGAAATTTAAATAAGTCAAAAAAAATCAAAAATTTTGTGATGTGTTGAGAAAGGTCGGGCCGGGTCGGTTGAGATTTTGAGATGAGATGAGGTGAGTCCAGGATTCGAACCCAGCGAAAATTCTACAACGTCTTGCAAAAATTCCACTGCGCCAGAAAACCGGATAATAGATAACAACTTTTTTGGACTATATGAAAGTGAACTTTTTGTTGAATTTTCAATCAAATTTTCAATTTTTTTGAGGAAATTTTGAAAGAAAATAAAATAGTGGATTATTTAAATCATTTATTATATATTTTTACTCATGTTTTTCAATCCAACTACCTATTCAATGAAGTTAGGAATATTTAAATTTAATGTTTTTCACTTAAAGAAACATTTTTTAAAGTTAAAATGCTTTGGCAAAAATCAATAAAATCCAAATTAATTTTTCTGTTTTAAAAATCTTGTAGATTATCTATTTTACTAAATATTCGAACTCCACTTTTTTTTTTAATCATTGAGCTCATCAACAAGATATTTGGGTTTTAAATAAATGAATAACATTAAAAAATTTGCTTAATCACGTTTTGAATTACGGTGTTCAATAAAGCATATGGATATTTTTATCCAAATATTTATTATATGATTTTTAAAGATTATTCCCAACATGGTTTTGAATCGCATACCAATTATGACCTTCAACCAACATCCATAATTTATTAATGGACCTCTTCCTCTATGTATGTACACGATCACTTCGAGGTGAACGTAACAACTATAAATTATTTCCAAATCGTCACCATAGGATCCGTTTGGAAAAATATTATTGAAAATGCATGTAAAAACACCTAATAAATCATAAAAATAAAGCACTTTTACTCTGCAATTTTTTTTCTAATTCAAAACTTTTTAAATAAGATTGAGACATTAAAATGACTGTTTTTGATTTATTTTGCTGCCATTTCTTAAATGTCTTGGATTTGCTTGAATTTTTTTGATGAAAAGTAACAAAAAAATAAGATCTGCTGAAGGGGAAAAAATTATTTGTTTCATAATTAAAACTTTTGATTTAGGTATCTCAATGCTTGATGCACCTTGAGTTAATTAAAAAAAAGTTTCATCGATTGAGGTACTTTCCGTGCATGCGATTTAAAATCCCGTTGGGAATAATTTTAATATAATTAAAAAAAAATATTTAAAAACAAAAAATCCATATC
>JAJQJQ010000598.1:0-19629 GCA_028622995.1 Panagrolaimus kolymaensis
AGGAATCGCTCTAAAAACATTAATAAAATTTATTGAAAATAAAAGTTTTTACAAAATCAAAATTTTTTATTTATCCATGGCTCTGATGAACACGGGCATCAACAACATAAATGTGTTGAGAAACGAAATCAACTTTGAATTAAGGCTTGAATTGGAGATAGTGAATTTTTTTATCCAAATAATTATTATTAAATATATAAAATTATCCCCAACGGGATTTTTAATCGCATGCACGGGAAGTACCTCAATCGATGAATTTTTAATTTTTTGAACACTTGCATCAAGTCTTGAAGTACCTTAATCGAATTTAAAACTTTTTGAATAAGAAAAAAAATTGCAGAGGAAAAGTGCTTTATTAATATCATTTTTTATGCTATTTTACATCCATTTTCAATAATATTTTTCAAAACGGATCCTATGGTGACGATTTGGAAGCCTTCAAAATTTTAAAAACATCAGCATCAAGCATTGAGTAAGCTTAAACAAATTTAAAACGATATGAATTAGAAAAAAAATTCCACATGAAAAGTGCCTTATTTTCTCATTAATTATGCATTTTTACATACGTTTTAAATCATATTTTTAAAAATAAATCCTATGGTGCCGATTTGGAAGTAATTTATAGTTGTTACGTTCACCTCGAAGTGATCGTTTACATAGATAGAGGAGGAGGTCCATAAATAAATTATGGATGTTGGTTGAAGGTCATAATTGGTATGCGGTTCAAAACCGAATAATTTTTAAAATCATATATAAATATTTGGATAAAAATATCCATATGATGCTTTATTGAACACCGTAACTCAAAATGTGATTCAGCAAATTTTTTAATGTTATTCATTTATTTAAAACCCAAATATCTTGTTGATGAGCTCAATGATTAAAAAAAAAGTGGAGTTCGAATATTTAGTAAAATACATAAACTACAAGATTTTTAAAACAGAAAAATTAATTTTGGATTTTTTTGATTTTTGCCATGGCATTAACCTTAAAAAAAGATTTCTTTAAATGAAAAACATTAAATTTAAATATTCCTTACTTCATTGAATAGGTAGTTGGGAAGAAAATGGATTAAAAACATGAGAAAAAATATATAATAAATGATTTAGGTAAACCACTATTTTATTTTCTTTCAAAATTGTCCAAAAAAATGGAAAATTTAGTTCAAAATTCAACAAAAAGTTCACTTTCATATAGTCCAAAAAGTTGTTATTATATATCGGGTTTCGTAGCGCAGTGGAATTTTTGCAAGACGTCGCAGAATTTTCGCTGGGTTCGAATCCCGGTGCACAACCACAACAACAACCTCAACAACATCCACAACAACAACCTCAACAACACCCACAACAACAACAACAACACAAAATTTTTGATTTTTTTGGCTTATTTAAATTTCTAGTTTATCAAACTAGAAATAATTCTACAAATTCTTTTTAATGTTTTAACATATTTGATGCATGTTTTCACTACAAAAAAAAACCAAAAACAGTCTGTTGAGTGTTGAAAGATTTTATAAAAGTTTTAATTATGAAACAAATATTTTTTGACCCTTCAGCGGATCTTATTTTTTCTTGTTTTTATTTATTTTTCTTCAAATAAATTCATGCAAATACAAGACATTTCAGAAATGGCAGCAAAAAAAATAAATAAAACTATTTCCTGACATACCAAACACTTGTATCAACAAGCATAGAGGGAGAGATTAGTGAATCTCGTTTTGAATTACGGTCTGAATTGGACATATGAATATTTTAAGCCAAATATTTTTAATTATTTTTTTAATAATTAATCGCTTTCAAAGTTTTTATAGCCCTCCACGGGCAGCATCTCAATTATGATTCATTTATTTTTTTTTAACACTTGCATCAACAACAACAACATAAAGGTGTTGAGAAACGAAATCAACTTTGAGTTAGGGCTTGAATGGACATATGAATTTTTTGATCCAAATATTTTTTATTTATTATTTAAAAATATGCTGTATTACTGTTTTAACTGCCATCCACGGCAAGGCCTTTCATAGAGATAAAAAAAAAAAATTTTGAACACAAGCTTCAAGATGAAAAAAACATTAAAAAATGTTGATCATTTCGATATGATCCTGTGGACGGTGGGAGCTAAGATTCATTGGAATCGCTCTAAAAACATTAATAAAAATTATTGAAAATAAAAGTTTTTACAAAATCAAAATTTTTTATTTATCCATGGCTCTGATGAACACGGGCTTCAACAACATAAATGTGTTGAGAAACGAATCAACTTGAATTAAGGCTTGAATTGGAGATATGAATTTTTTTATCCAAATAATTATTATTAAATATATTAAAATTATCCCCAACGGGATTTTTAATCGCATGCACGGGAAGTACCTCAATCGATGAATTTTTTATTTTTTTGAACACTTGCTTCAAGTCTTGAAGTACCTTAATCGAATTTAAAACTTTTTGAATAAGAAAAAAAATTGCAGAGGAAAAGTGCTTTATTAATATCATTTTTTATGCTATTTTACATCCATTTTCAATAATATTTTTCAAAACGGATCCTATGGTGACGATTTGGAAGCCTTCAAAAATTTTAAAACATCAGGCATCAAGCATTGAGTAAGCTTAAACAAATTTAAAACGATATGAATTAGAAAAAAAATTCCACATGAAAAGTGCCTTATTTTTCTCATTAATTATGCATTTTTACATACGTTTTAAATCATATTTTTAAAAATAAATCCTATGGTGCCGATTTGGAAGTAATTTATAGTTGTTACGTTCACCTCGAAGTGATCGTTTACATAGATTGAGGAGGAGGTCCATAAATAATTATGGATGTTGGTTGAAGGTCATAATTGGTATGCGGTTCAAAACCGAATAATTTTTAAAATCATATAATAAATATTTGGATAAAAATATCCATATGATGCTTTATTGAACACCGTAACTCAAAATGTGATTCAGCAAATTTTTAATGTTATTCATTTATTTAAACCCAAATATCTTGTTGATGAGCTCAATGATTAAAAAAAAAAGTGGAGTTCGAATATTTAGTAAAATACATAAACTACCAAGATTTTTAAAACAGAAAAATTAATTTTGGATTTTTTTGATTTTTGCCATGGCATTAACCTTAAAAAAAGATTTCTTTAAATGAAAAACATTAAATTTAAATATTCCTTACTTCATTGAATAGGTAGTTGGAAGAAAATGGATTAAAAAACATGAGAAAAAATATATAATAAATGATTTAGGTAAACCACTATTTTATTTTCTTTCAAAATTGTCCAAAAAAATGGAAAATTTAGTTCAAAATTCAACAAAAAGTTCACTTTCATATAGTCCAAAAAAGTTGTTATTATAATATCGGGTTTCGTAGCGCAGTGGAATTTTTGCAAGACGTCGCAGAATTTTCGCTGGGTTCGAATCCCGGTGCACAACCACACAACAACCTCAAACAACATCCACAACAACAACCTCAACAACACCCACAACAACAACAACAACACAAAATTTTTGATTTTTTTGGCTTATTTAAATTTCTAGTTTATCAAACTAGAAATAATTCTACAAATTCTTTTTAATGTTTTAACATATTTGATGCATGTTTTCACTACAAAAAAAACCAAAAACAGTCTGTTGAGTGTTGAAAGATTTTATAAAAGTTTTAATTATGAAACAAATATTTTTTGACCCTTCAGCGGATCTTATTTTTTCTTGTTTTTATTTATTTTTCTTCAAATAAATTCATGCAAATACAAGACATTTCAGAAATGGCAGCAAAAAAAATAAATAAAACTATTTCCTGACATACCAAACACTTGTATCAACAAGCATAGAGGGAGAGATTAGTGAATCTCGTTTTGAATTACGGTCTGAATTGGACATATGAATATTTTAAGCCAAATATTTTTAATTATTTTTTTAATAATTAATCGCTTTCAAAGTTTTATAGCCCTCCACGGGCAGCATCTCAATATGATTCATTTATTTTTTTTTAACACTTGCATCAACAACAACAACATAAAGGTGTTGAGAAACGAAATCAACTTTGAGTTAGGGCTTGAATTGGACATATGAATTTTTTGATCCAAATATTTTTTATTTATTATTTAAAAAATATGCTGTATTACTGTTTTAACTGCCATCCACGGCAAGGCCTTTCAATAGAGATAAAAAAAAAAAAATTTTGAACACAAGCTTCAAGATGAAAAAACATTAAAAAATGTTGATCATTTCGATATGATCCTGTGGACGGTGGGAGCTAAGATTCATTGGAATCGCTCTAAAAACATTAATAAAAAATTATTGAAAATAAAAGTTTTTACAAAATCAAAATTTTTTATTTATCCATGGCTCTGATGAACACGGGCATCAACAACATAAATGTGTTGAGAAACGAAATCAACTTTGAATTAAGGCTTGAATTGGAGATATGAATTTTTTATCCAAATAATTATTATTAAATATATTAAAATTATCCCCAACGGGATTTTTAATCGCATGCACGGGAAGTACCTCAATCGATGAATTTTTTATTTTTTGAACACTTGCTTCAAGTCTTGAAGTACCTTAATCGAATTTAAAACTTTTTGAATAAGAAAAAAAATTGCAGAGGAAAAGTGCTTTATTAATATCATTTTTTATGCTATTTTACATCCATTTTCAATAATATTTTTCAAAACGGATCCTATGGTGACGATTTGGAAGCCTTCAAAAATTTTAAAACATCAGCATCAAGCATTGAGTAAGCTTAAACAAATTTTAAAACGATATGAATTAGAAAAAAAATTCCACATGAAAAGTGCCTTATTTTTCTCATTAATTATGCATTTTTACATACGTTTTAAATCATATTTTTAAAAATAAATCCTATGGTGCCGATTTGGAAGTAATTTATAGTTGTTACGTTCACCTCGAAGTGATCGTTTACATAGATAGAGGAGGAGGTCCATAAATAAATTATGGATGTTGGTTGAAGGTCATAATTGGTATGCGGTTCAAAACCGAATAATTTTTAAAAATCATTAATAAATATTTGGATAAAAATATCCATATGATGCTTTATTGAACACCGTAACTCAAAATGTGATTCAGCAAATTTTTTAATGTTATTCATTTATTTAAAACCCAAATATCTTGTTGATGAGCTCAATGATTAAAAAAAAAAGTGGAGTTCGAATATTTAGTAAAATACATAAACTACAAGATTTTTAAAACAGAAAAATTAATTTTGGATTTTTTTGATTTTTGCCATGGCATTAACCTTAAAAAAAGATTTCTTTAAATGAAAAACATTAAATTTAAATATTCCTTACTTCATTGAATAGGTAGTTGGGAAGAAAATGGATTAAAAACATGAGAAAAAATATATAATAAATGATTTAGGTAAACCACTATTTTATTTTCTTTCAAAATTGTCCAAAAAAATGGAAAATTTAGTTCAAAATTCAACAAAAAGTTCACTTTCATATAGTCCAAAAAAGTTGTTATTATAATATCGGGTTTCGTAGCGCAGTGAATTTTTGCAAGACGTCGCAGAATTTTCGCTGGGTTCGAATCCCGGTGCACAACCACAACAACAACCTCAACAACATCCACAACAACAACCTCAACAACACCACAACAACAACAACAACACAAAATTTTTGATTTTTTTGGCTTATTTAAATTTCTAGTTTATCAAACTAGAAATAATTCTACAAATTCTTTTTAATGTTTTAACATATTTGATGCATGTTTTCACTACAAAAAAAAACCAAAAACAGTCTGTTGAGTGTTGAAAGATTTTATAAAAGTTTTAATTATGAAACAAATATTTTTTGACCCTTCAGCGGATCTTATTTTTTCTTGTTTTTATTTATTTTTCTTCAAATAAATTCATGCAAATACAAGACATTTCAGAAATGGCAGCAAAAAAAATAAATAAAACTATTTCCTGACATACCAAACACTTGTATCAACAAGCATAGAGGGAGAGATTAGTGAATCTCGTTTTGAATTACGGTCTGAATTGGACATATGAATATTTTAAGCCAAATATTTTTAATTATTTTTTTAATAATTAATCGCTTTCAAAGTTTTTTATAGCCCTCCACGGGCAGCATCTCAATTATGATTCATTTATTTTTTTTTAACACTTGCATCAACAACAACAACATAAAGGTGTTGAGAAACGAAATCAACTTTGAGTTAGGGCTTGAATTGGACATATGAATTTTTTGATCCAAATATTTTTTATTTATTATTTAAAAAATATGCTGTATTACTGTTTTAACTGCCATCCACGGCAAGGCCTTTCAATAGAGATAAAAAAAAAAAAATTTTGAACACAAGCTTCAAGATGAAAAAACATTAAAAAATGTTGATCATTTCGATATGATCCTGTGGACGGTGGGAGCTAAGATTCATTGGAATCGCTCTAAAAACATTAATAAAAATTATTGAAAATAAAAGTTTTTACAAAATCAAATTTTTTATTTATCCATGGCTCTGATGAACACGGGCATCACAACATAAATGTGTTGAGAAACGAAATCAACTTTGAATTAAGGCTTGAATTGGAGATATGAATTTTTTTATCCAAATAATTATTATTAAATATATTAAAATTATCCCCAACGGGATTTTTAATCGCATGCACGGGAAGTACCTCAATCGATGAATTTTTTATTTTTTGAACACTTGCTTCAAGTCTTGAAGTACCTTAATCGAATTTAAAACTTTTTGAATAAGAAAAAAAATTGCAGAGGAAAAGTGCTTTATTAATATCATTTTTTATGCTATTTTACATCCATTTTCAATAATATTTTTCAAAACGGATCCTATGGTGACGATTTGGAAGCCTTCAAAAATTTTAAAACATCAGCATCAAGCATTGAGTAAGCTTAAACAAATTTAAAACGATATGAATTAGAAAAAAAATTCCACATGAAAAGTGCCTTATTTTTCTCATTAATTATGCATTTTACATACGTTTTAAATCATATTTTTAAAAATAAATCCTATGGTGCCGATTTGGAAGTAATTTATAGTTGTTACGTTCACCTCGAAGTGATCGTTTACATAGATAGAGGAGGAGGTCCATAAATAAATTATGGATGTTGGTTGAAGGTCATAATTGGTATGCGGTTCAAAACCGAATAATTTTTAAAAATCATATAATAAATATTTGGATAAAAATATCCATATGATGCTTTATTGAACACCGTAACTCAAAATGTGATTCAGCAAATTTTTTAATGTTATTCATTTATTTAAAACCCAAATATCTTGTTGATGAGCTCAATGATTAAAAAAAAAAGTGGAGTTCGAATATTTAGTAAAATACATAAACTACAAGATTTTTAAAACAGAAAAATTAATTTTGGATTTTTTTGATTTTTTGCCATGGCATTAACCTTAAAAAAAGATTTCTTTAAATGAAAAACATTAAATTTAAATATTCCTTACTTCATTGAATAGGTAGTTGGGAAGAAAATGGATTAAAAAACATGAGAAAAAAATATATAATAAATGATTTAGGTAAACCACTATTTTATTTTCTTTCAAAATTGTCCAAAAAAATGGAAAATTTAGTTCAAAATTCAACAAAAAGTTCACTTTCATATAGTCCAAAAAAGTTGTTATTATAATATCGGGTTTCGTAGCGCAGTGGAATTTTTGCAAGACGTCGCAGAATTTTCGCTGGGTTCGAATCCCGGTGCACAACCACAACAACAACCTCAACAACATCCACAACAACAACCTCAACAACACCCACAACAACAACAACAACACAAAATTTTTGATTTTTTTGGCTTATTTAAATTTCTAGTTTATCAAACTAGAAATAATTCTACAAATTCTTTTTAATGTTTTAACATATTTGATGCATGTTTTCACTACAAAAAAAACCAAAAACAACAGTCTGTTGAGTGTTGAAAGATTTTATAAAAGTTTTAATTATGAAACAAATATTTTTTGACCCTCAGCGGATCTTATTTTTTCTTGTTTTTATTTATTTTTCTTCAAATAAATCATGCAAATACAAGACATTTCAGAAATGGCAGCAAAAAAAATAAATAAAAACTATTTCCTGACATACCAAACACTTGTATCAACAAGCATAGAGGGAGAGATTAGTGAATCTCGTTTTGAATTACGGTCTGAATTGGACATATGAATATTTTAAGCCAAATATTTTTAATTATTTTTTTAATAATTAATCGCTTTCAAGTTTTTATAGCCCTCCACGGGCAGCATCTCAATATGATTCATTTATTTTTTTTTAACACTTGCATCAACAACAACAACATAAAGGTGTTGAGAAACGAAATCAACTTTGAGTTAGGGCTTGAATTGGACATATGAATTTTTTGATCCAATATTTTTTATTTATTATTTAAAAATATGCTGTATTACTGTTTTAACTGCCATCCACGGCAAGGCCTTTCAATAGAGATAAAAAAAAAAAATTTTGAACACAAGCTTCAAGATGAAAAAACATTAAAAAATGTTGATCATTTCGATATGATCCTGTGGACGGTGGGAGCTAAGATTCATTGGAATCGCTCTAAAAACATTAATAAAAATTATTGAAAATAAAAGTTTTTACAAAATCAAAATTTTTTATTTATCCATGGCTCTGATGAACACGGGCATCAACAACATAAATGTGTTGAGAAACGAAATCAACTTTGAATTAAGGCTTGAATTGGAGATATGAATTTTTTTATCCAAATAATTATTATTAAATATATTAAAATTATCCCCAACGGGATTTTTAATCGCATGCACGGGAAGTACCTCAATCGATGAATTTTTTATTTTTTGAACACTTGCTTCAAGTCTTGAAGTACCTTAATCGAATTTAAAACTTTTTGAATAAGAAAAAAAATTGCAGAGGAAAAGTGCTTTATTAATATCATTTTTTATGCTATTTTACATCCATTTTCAATAATATTTTTCAAAACGGATCCTATGGTGACGATTTGGAAGCCTTCAAAAATTTTAAAAACATCAGCATCAAGCATTGAGTAAGCTTAAACAAATTTAAAACGATATGAATTAGAAAAAAAATTCCACATGAAAAGTGCCTTATTTTTCTCATTAATTATGCATTTTTACATACGTTTAAATCATATTTTTAAAAATAAATCCTATGGTGCCGATTTGGAAGTAATTTATAGTTGTTACGTTCACCTCGAAGTGATCGTTTACATAGATAGAGGAGGAGGTCCATAAATAAATTATGGATGTTGGTTGAAGGTCATAATTGGTATGCGGTTCAAAACCGAATAATTTTTAAAAATCATATAATAAATATTTGGATAAAAATATCCATATGATGCTTTATTGAACACCGTAACTCAAAATGTGATTCAGCAAATTTTTTAATGTTATTCATTTATTTAAAACCCAAATATCTTGTTGATGAGCTCAATGATTAAAAAAAAAAGTGGAGTTCGAATATTTAGTAAAATACATAAACTACAAGATTTTTAAAACAGAAAAATTAATTTTGGATTTTTTTGATTTTTGCCATGGCATTAACCTTAAAAAAGATTTCTTTAAATGAAAAACATTAAATTTAAATATTCCTTACTTCATTGAATAGGTAGTTGGGAAGAAAATGGATTAAAAAACATGAGAAAAAATATATAATAAATGATTTAGGTAAACCACTATTTTATTTTCTTTCAAAATTGTCCAAAAAAATGGAAAATTTAGTTCAAAATTCAACAAAAAGTTCACTTTCATATAGTCCAAAAAAGTTGTTATTATAATATCGGGTTTCGTAGCGCAGTGGAATTTTTGCAAGACGTCGCAGAATTTTCGCTGGGTTCGAATCCCGGTGCACAACCACAACAACAACCTCAACAACATCCACAACAACAACCTCAACAACACCCACAACAACAACAACAACACAAAATTTTTGATTTTTTTGGCTTATTTAAATTTCTAGTTTATCAAACTAGAAATAATTCTACAAATTCTTTTTAATGTTTTAACATATTTGATGCATGTTTTCACTACAAAAAAAAACCAAAAACAGTCTGTTGAGTGTTGAAAGATTTTATAAAAGTTTTAATTATGAAACAAATATTTTTTGACCCTTCAGCGGATCTTATTTTTTCTTGTTTTATTTATTTTTCTTCAAATAAATTCATGCAAATACAAGACATTTCAGAAATGGCAGCAAAAAAAAATAAATAAAACTATTTCCTGACATACCAAACACTTGTATCAACAAGCATAGAGGGAGAGATTAGTGAATCTCGTTTTGAATTACGGTCTGAATTGGACATATGAATATTTTAAGCCAAATATTTTTAATTATTTTTTTAATAATTAATCGCTTTCAAAGTTTTTATAGCCCTCCACGGGCAGCATCTCAATTATGATTCATTTATTTTTTTTTAACACTTGCATCAACAACAACAACATAAAGGTGTTGAGAAACGAAATCAACTTTGAGTTAGGGCTTGAATTGGACATATGAATTTTTTGATCCAATATTTTTTATTTATTATTTAAAAAATATGCTGTATTACTGTTTTAACTGCCATCCACGGCAAGGCCTTTCAATAGAGATAAAAAAAAAAAAATTTTGAACACAAGCTTCAAGATGAAAAAACATTAAAAAATGTTGATCATTTCGATATGATCCTGTGGACGGTGGGAGCTAAGATTCATTGGAATCGCTCTAAAAACATTAATAAAAATTATTGAAAATAAAAGTTTTTACAAAATCAAAATTTTTTATTTATCCATGGCTCTGATGAACACGGGCATCAACAACATAAATGTGTTGAGAAACGAAATCAACTTTGAATTAAGGCTTGAATTGGAGATATGAATTTTTTTATCCAAATAATTATTATTAAATATATTAAAATTATCCCCAACGGGATTTTTAATCGCATGCACGGGAAGTACCTCAATCGATGAATTTTTATTTTTGAACACTTGCTTCAAGTCTTGAAGTACCTTAATCGAATTTAAAACTTTTTGAATAAGAAAAAAAATTGCAGAGGAAAAGTGCTTTATTAATATCATTTTTTATGCTATTTTACATCCATTTTCAATAATATTTTTCAAAACGGATCCTATGGTGACGATTTGGAAGCCTTCAAAAATTTTTAAAACATCAGCATCAAGCATTGAGTAAGCTTAAACAAATTTAAAACGATATGAATTAGAAAAAAAATTCCACATGAAAAGTGCCTTATTTTTCTCATTAATTATGCATTTTTACATACGTTTTAAATCATATTTTTAAAAATAAATCCTATGGTGCCGATTTGGAAGTAATTTATAGTTGTTACGTTCACCTCGAAGTGATCGTTTACATAGATAGAGGAGGAGGTCCATAAATAAATTATGGATGTTGGTTGAAGGTCATAATTGGTATGCGGTTCAAAACCGAATAATTTTTAAAAATCATATAATAAATATTTGGATAAAAATATCCATATGATGCTTTATTGAACACCGTAACTCAAAATGTGATTCAGCAAATTTTTTAATGTTATTCATTTATTTAAAACCCAAATATCTTGTTGATGAGCTCAATGATTAAAAAAAAAAGTGGAGTTCGAATATTTAGTAAAATACATAAACTACAAGATTTTTAAAACAGAAAAATTAATTTTGGATTTTTTTGATTTTTGCCATGGCATTAACCTTAAAAAAAGATTTCTTTAAATGAAAAACATTAAATTTAAATATTCCTTACTTCATTGAATAGGTAGTTGGGAAGAAAATGGATTAAAAAACATGAGAAAAAATATATAATAAATGATTTAGGTAAACCACTATTTATTTTCTTTCAAAATTGTCCAAAAAAATGGAAAATTTAGTTCAAAATTCAACAAAAAGTTCACTTTCATATAGTCCAAAAAAGTTGTTATTATAATATCGGGTTTCGTAGCGCAGTGGAATTTTTGCAAGACGTCGCAGAATTTTCGCTGGGTTCGAATCCCGGTGCACAACCACAACAACAACCTCAACAACATCCACAACAACAACCTCAACAACACCCACAACAACAACAACAACACAAAATTTTTGATTTTTTTGGCTTATTTAAATTTCTAGTTTATCAAACTAGAAATAATTCTACAAATTCTTTTTAATGTTTTAACATATTTGATGCATGTTTTCACTACAAAAAAAACCAAAAACAGTCTGTTGAGTGTTGAAAGATTTTATAAAAGTTTAATTATGAAACAAATATTTTTTGACCCTTCAGCGGATCTTATTTTTTCTTGTTTTTATTTATTTTTCTTCAAATAAATTCATGCAAATACAAGACATTTCAGAAATGGCAGCAAAAAAATAAATAAAACTATTTCCTGACATACCAAACACTTGTATCAACAAGCATAGAGGGAGAGATTAGTGAATCTCGTTTTGAATTACGGTCTGAATTGGACATATGAATATTTTAAGCCAAATATTTTTAATTATTTTTTTAATAATTAATCGCTTTCAAAGTTTTTATAGCCCTCCACGGGCAGCATCTCAATTATGATTCATTTATTTTTTTTTAACACTTGCATCAACAACAACAACATAAAGGTGTTGAGAAACGAAATCAACTTTGAGTTAGGGCTTGAATTGGACATATGAATTTTTTGATCCAAATATTTTTTATTTATTATTTAAAAAATATGCTGTATTACTGTTTTAACTGCCATCCACGGCAAGGCCTTTCAATAGAGATAAAAAAAAAAAAATTTTGAACACAAGCTTCAAGATGAAAAAACATTAAAAAATGTTGATCATTTCGATATGATCCTGTGGACGGTGGGAGCTAAGATTCATTGGAATCGCTCTAAAAACATTAATAAAAATTATTGAAAATAAAAGTTTTTACAAAATCAAAATTTTTTATTTATCCATGGCTCTGATGAACACGGGCATCAACAACATAAATGTGTTGAGAAACGAAATCAACTTTGAATTAAGGCTTGAATTGGAGATATGAATTTTTTTATCCAAATAATTATTATTAAATATATTAAAATTATCCCCAACGGGATTTTTAATCGCATGCACGGGAAGTACCTCAATCGATGAATTTTTTATTTTTTGAACACTTGCTTCAAGTCTTGAAGTACCTTAATCGAATTTAAAACTTTCTTGAATAAGAAAAAAAATTGCAGAGGAAAAGTGCTTTATTAATATCATTTTTTATGCTATTTACATCCATTTTCAATAATATTTTTCAAAACGGATCCTATGGTGACGATTTGGAAGCCTTCAAAAATTTTAAAAACATCAGCATCAAGCATTGAGTAAGCTTAAACAAATTAAAACGATATGAATTAGAAAAAAAATTCCACATGAAAAGTGCCTTATTTTTTCTCATTAATTATGCATTTTTTACATACGTTTTAAATCATATTTTTAAAAATAAATCCTATGGTGCCGATTTGGAAGTAATTTATAGTTGTTACGTTCACCTCGAAGTGATCGTTTACATAGATAGAGGAGGAGGTCCATAAATAAATTATGGATGTTGGTTGAAGGTCATAATTGGTATGCGGTTCAAAACCGAATAATTTTTAAAAATCATATAATAAATATTTGGATAAAATATCCATATGATGCTTTATTGAACACCGTAACTCAAATGTGATTCAGCAAATTTTTTAATGTTATTCATTTATTTAAAACCCAAATATCTTGTTGATGAGCTCAATGATTAAAAAAAAAAGTGGAGTTCGAATATTTAGTAAAATACATAAACTACAAGATTTTTAAAACAGAAAAATTAATTTTGGATTTTTTTGATTTTTTGCCATGGCATTAACCTTAAAAAAAGATTTCTTTAAATGAAAAACATTAAATTTAAATATTCCTTACTTCATTGAATAGGTAGTTGGGAAGAAAATGGATTAAAAAACATGAGAAAAAATATATAATAAATGATTTAGGTAAACCACTATTTTATTTTCTTTCAAAATTGTCCAAAAAAATGGAAAATTTAGTTCAAAATTCAACAAAAAGTTCACTTTCATATAGTCCAAAAAAGTTGTTATTATAATAACGGGTTTCGTAGCGCAGTGGAATTTTTGCAAGACGTCGCAGAATTTTCGCTGGGTTCGAATCCCGGTGCACACCACAACAACAACCTCAACAACATCCACAACAACAACCTCAACAACACCCACAACAACAACAACAACACAAAATTTTGATTTTTTTGGCTTATTTAAATTTCTAGTTTATCAAACAAGAAATAATTCTACAAATTCTTTTTAATGTTTTAACATATTTGATGCATGTTTTCACTACAAAAAAAACCAAAAACAGTCTGTTGAGTGTTGAAAGATTTTATAAAAGTTTTAATTATGAAACAAATATTTTTTGACCCTTCAGCGGATCTTATTTTTTCTTGTTTTTATTATTTTTCTTCAAATAAATTCATGCAAATACAAGACATTTCAGAAATGGCAGCAAAAAAAATAAATAAAACTATTTCCTGACATACCAACACTTGTATCAACAAGCATAGAGGGAGAGATTAGTGAATCTCGTTTTGAATTACGGTCTGAATTGGACATATGAATATTTTAAGCCAAATATTTTTAATTATTTTTTTAATAATTAATCGCTTTCAAAGTTTTTATAGCCCTCCACGGGCAGCATCTCAATTATGATTCATTTATTTTTTTTTAACACTTGCATCAACAACAACAACATAAAGGTGTTGAGAAACGAAATCAACTTTGAGTTAGGCTTGAATTGGACATATGAATTTTTTGATTCCAAATATTTTTTATTTATTATTTAAAAAATATGCTGTATTACTGTTTTAACTGCCATCCACGGCAAGGCCTTTCAATAGAGATAAAAAAAAAATTTTGAACACAAGCTTCAAGATGAAAAAACATTAAAAAATGTTGATCATTTCGATATGATCCTGTGGACGGTGGGAGCTAAGATTCATTGAATCGCTCTAAAAACATTAATAAAAATTATTGAAAATAAAAGTTTTTACAAAATCAAAATTTTTTATTTATCCATGCTCTGATGAACACGGGCATCACCAACATAAATGTGTGAGAAACGAAATCAACTTTGAATTAAGGCTTGAATTGGAGATATGATTTTTTTATCCAAATAATTATTATTAAATATATTAAAATTATCCCAACGGGATTTTAATCGCATGCACGGGAAGTACCTCAATCGATGAATTTTTTATTTTTGAACACTTGCTTCAAGTCTTGAAGTACCTTAATCGAATTTAAAACTTTTTGAATAAGAAAAAAAATTGCAGAGGAAAAGTGCTTTATTAATATCATTTTTTATGCTATTTTACATCCATTTTCAATAATATTTTTCAAAACGGATCCTATGGTGACGATTTGGAAGCCTTCAAAAATTTTTAAAACATCAGCATCAAGCATTGAGTAAGCTTAAACAAATTTAAAACGATATGAATTAGAAAAAAAATTCCACATGAAAAGTGCCTTATTTTTCTCATTAATTATGCATTTTTACATACGTTTTAAATCATATTTTTAAAAATAAATCCTATGGTGCCGATTTGGAAGTAATTTATAGTTGTTACGTTCACCTCGAAGTGATCGTTTACATAGATAGAGGAGGAGGTCCATAAATAAATTATGGATGTTGGTTGAAGGTCATAATTGGTATGCGGTTCAAAACCGAATAATTTTTAAAAATCATATAATAAATATTTGGATAAAAATATCCATATGATGCTTTATTGAACACCGTAACTCAAAATGTGATTCAGCAAATTTTTTAATGTTATTCATTTATTTAAAACCCAAATATCTTGTTGATGAGCTCAATGATTAAAAAAAAAAGTGGAGTTCGAATATTTAGTAAAATACATAAACTACAAGATTTTTAAAACAGAAAAATTAATTTTGGATTTTTTTGATTTTTGCCATGGCATTAACCTTAAAAAAAGATTTCTTTAAATGAAAAACATTAAATTTAAATATTCCTTACTTCATTGAATAGGTAGTTGGGAAGAAAATGGATTAAAAAACATGAGAAAAAATATATAATAAATGATTTAGGTAAACCACTATTTTATTTTCTTTCAAAATTGTCCAAAAAAATGGAAAATTTAGTTCAAAATTCAACAAAAAGTTCACTTTCATATAGTCCAAAAAAGTTGTTATTATAATATCGGGTTTCGTAGCGCAGTGGAATTTTTGCAAGACGTCGCAGAATTTTCGCTGGGTTCGAATCCCGGTGCACAACCACAACAACAACCTCAACAACATCCACAACAACAACCTCAACAACACCCACAACACAACAACAACACAAAATTTTTGATTTTTTTGGCTTATTTAAATTTCTAGTTTATCAAACTAGAAATAATTCTACAAATTCTTTTTAATGTTTTAACATATTTGATGCATGTTTTCACTACAAAAAAAAAAACCAAAAAACAGTCTGTTGAGTGTTGAAAGATTTTATAAAAGTTTTAATTATGAAACAAATATTTTTTGACCCTTCAGCGGATCTTATTTTTTCTTGTTTTTATTTATTTTTCTTCAAATAAATTCATGCAAATACAAGACATTTCAGAAATGGCAGCAAAAAAAATAAATAAAACTATTTCCTGACATACCAAACACTTGTATCAACAAGCATAGAGGAGAGATTAGTGAATCTCGTTTTGAATTACGGTCTGAATTGGACATATGAATATTTTAAGCCAAATATTTTTAATTATTTTTTTAATAATTAATCGCTTTCAAAGTTTTATAGCCCTCCACGGGCAGCATCTCAATTATGATTCATTTATTTTTTTTTAACACTTGCATCAACAACAACAACATAAAGGTGTTGAGAAACGAAATCAACTTTGAGTTAGGGCTTGAATTGGACATATGAATTTTTTGATCCAAATATTTTTTATTTATTATTTAAAAAATATGCTGTATTACTGTTTTAACTGCCATCCACGGCAAGGCCTTTCAATAGAGATAAAAAAAAAATTTTGAACACAAGCTTCAAGATGAAAAAACATTAAAAAATGTTGATCATTTCGATATGATCCTGTGGACGGTGGGAGCTAAGATTCATTGGAATCGCTCTAAAAACATTAATAAAAATTATTGAAAATAAAAGTTTTTACAAAATCAAAATTTTTTATTTATCCATGGCTCTGATGAACACGGGCATCAACAACATAAATGTGTTGAGAAACGAAATCAACTTTGAATTAAGGCTTGAATTGGAGATATGAATTTTTTTTATCCAAATAATTATTATTAAATATATTAAAATTATCCCCAACGGGATTTTTAATCGCATGCACGGGAAGTACCTCAATCGATGAATTTTTTATTTTTTGAACACTTGCTTCAAGTCTTGAAGTACCTTAATCGAATTTAAAACTTTTTGAATAAGAAAAAAAATTGCAGAGGAAAAGTGCTTTATTAATATCATTTTTTATGCTATTTTACATCCATTTTCAATAATATTTTTCAAAACGGATCCTATGGTGACGATTTGGAAGCCTTCAAAATTTTAAAACATCAGCATCAAGCATTGAGTAAGCTTAAACAAATTTAAAACGATATGAATTAGAAAAAAAATTCCACATGAAAAGTGCCTTATTTTTCTCATTAATTATGCATTTTTACATACGTTTTAAATCATATTTTTAAAAATAAATCCTATGGTGCCGATTGGAAGTAATTTATAGTTGTTACGTTTCACCTCGAAGTGATCGTTTACATAGATAGAGGAGGAGGTCCATAAATAAATTATGGATGTTGGTTGAAGGTCATAATTGGTATGCGGTTCAAAACCGAATAATTTTTAAAAATCATATAATAAATATTTGGATAAAAATATCCCATATGATGCTTTATTGAACACCGTAACTCAAAATGTGATTCAGCAAATTTTTTAATGTTATTCATTTATTTAAAACCCAAATATCTTGTTGATGAGCTCAATGATTAAAAAAAAAAGTGGAGTTCGAATATTTAGTAAAATACATAAACTACAAGATTTTTAAAACAGAAAAATTAATTTTGGATTTTTTTGATTTTGCCATGGCATTAACCTTAAAAAAAGATTTCTTTAAATGAAAAACATTAAATTTAAATATTCCTTACTTCATTGAATAGGTAGTTGGGAAGAAAATGGATTAAAAAACATGAGAAAAAAATATATAATAAATGATTTAGGTAAACCACTATTTTATTTTCTTTCAAAATTGTCCAAAAAAAATGGAAAATTTAGTTCAAAATTCAACAAAAAGTTCACTTTCATATAGTCCAAAAAGTTGTTATTATAATATCGGGTTTCGTAGCGCAGTGGAATTTTTGCAAGACGTCGCAGAATTTTCGCTGGGTTCGAATCCCGGTGCACAACCACAACAACAACCTCAACAACATCCACAACAACAACCTCAACAACACCCACAACAACAACAACAACACAAAATTTTTGATTTTTTTGGCTTATTTAAATTTCTAGTTTATCAAACTAGAAATAATTCTACAAATTCTTTTTAATGTTTTAACATATTTGATGCATGTTTTCACTACAAAAAAAAAACCAAAAACAGTCTGTTGAGTGTTGAAAGATTTTATAAAAGTTTTAATTATGAAACAAATATTTTTTGACCCTTCAGCGGATCTTATTTTTTTCTTGTTTTTATTTATTTTTCTTCAAATAAATTCATGCAAATACAAGACATTTCAGAAATGGCAGCAAAAAAAATAAATAAAACTATTTCCTGACATACCAAACACTTGTATCAACAAGCATAGAGGGAGAGATTAGTGAATCTCGTTTTGAATTACGGTCTGAATTGGACATATGAATATTTTAAGCCAATATTTTAATTATTTTTTTAATAATTAATCGCTTTCAAAGTTTTTATAGCCCTCCACGGGCAGCATCTCAATTATGATTCATTTATTTTTTTTTAACACTTGCATCAACAACAACAACATAAAGGTGTTGAGAAACGAAATCAACTTTGAGTTAGGGCTTGAATTGGACATATGAATTTTTTGATCCAAATATTTTTTATTTATTATTTAAAAAATATGCTGTATTACTGTTTTAACTGCCATCCACGGCAAGGCCTTTCAATAGAGATAAAAAAAAAAAAATTTTGAACACAAGCTTCAAGATGAAAAAACATTAAAAAATGTTGATCATTTCGATATGATCCTGTGGACGGTGGGAGCTAAGATTCATTGGAATCGCTCTAAAAACATTAATAAAAATTATTGAAAATAAAGTTTTTACAAAATCAAAATTTTTTATTTATCCATGGCTCTGATGAACACGGGCATCAACAACATAAATGTGTTGAGAAACGAAATCAACTTTGAATTAAGGCTTGAATTGGAGATATGAATTTTTTTATCCAAATAATTATTATTAAATATATTAAAATTATCCCCAACGGGATTTTTAATCGCATGCACGGGAAGTACCTCAATCGATGAATTTTTTATTTTTTGAACACTTGCTTCAAGTCTTGAAGTACCTTAATCCGAATTTAAAACTTTTTGAATAAGAAAAAAAATTGCAGAGGAAAAGTGCTTTATTAATATCATTTTTTATGCTATTTTACATCCATTTTCAATAATATTTTTCAAAACGGATCCTATGGTGACGATTGGGA